>WNWK01011203.1:0-65762 GCA_009830355.1 Cherax destructor
ACTTGGAACAATTTAAAACCCTGTATATGACATTCAGCAGGCATGTCCCTATTTTCGTATTGAACCACGTCTCAGTTATGGCAAATACATCAATGTTACCTGCACTTGCCACTAATCTCAAATCGTCCATCTTATTCCTAGCACTACGACTATTTGTATAATACACTTTTAAAGACCCTCCTTTCTCTTCCCCTTCCTGCTCCATTCTGTTTTCCACTATACCTATTACTGTCCTTGTTATTGTTAGGATTTTTTATATCAAAGCCTAGATCTATATTTCGACATTCAGTATTTTCCATTTCTAAACCCATACCTCTAACTAATCCTAGTTTAAAGTCCTAACAACACCTCAACTGAGCTAGCAAAAAATCCACACCTGCCCTGGATAAGTGAACCCCATCCCTGGCATACATGTCATTTCGGCCATAGAAGTGGTCCCAGTTGCAAATGAATGGTACTGCATTATCCTTACAGTGTTTGTCCAGCCAGCAATTGACACCAATTGCCCTGGACAGCCATTCATCTCCAACTCCTCTCCTTGGCAAAATACCACATATGACAGGGTTCCCACCCTTCTTCCTAATTATGTCTATTGCTGACCTATACCTGCTAGTCAGGTCCTCACTCCTACGTCTGCCAACATCGTTGCCTCCAGCACTGAGACAGATAATAGGATTGCTCCCATTACCTCTCATGATGTCGTCCAGACGGCTAACAATATCCTCCATCACAGCCCCAGGAAAGCAAACCCTCTGTCTCCTACTTTATCTTTCAAGCAGAAGGCCCTATCCATATACCTAATTTGACTATCCCCAACAAGAACAATGTTCTTACCTTCCTTGGTATCGTTCGTGATGTTCCTGTAGTCGACTCACATTCATCGGGTAACACGGAGAAACGGTTCGATGTTTCCACAACAGGTTTCTGGTTCTTCGTTGATTCTACCTCTCCATCCATCCTCTTGATCTTTAACTTTGTCCCATGCATTCCAGCCACTGTCCAGGTTCCTTTCTTGGCTTGAGGATTCTCAACAGGAGGATTACTACGAATCCTCTTGTTTTCCTCAGTCAGTCGCTGTATCTCAAGCTTAGCTACCCTCAGTTCTTCCTTCAGCTGCTGGTAGAGTAACTCAAGAGAGGACATCTTGTTCAGATTCACAGAGAGCACACAAGACACGTCTTCACTGAGTTAAGTCAGGTCCACCACTCAAAGTTAATATATAATTATTTGCCCCCCAAAAATAATAAAATGCAAAAGCCTGCATTTTATGCATAATAAAAACAAAGTGAATAAAAATTTAAGAAAAACACATCTACCATGAAGTACCAAGTAGCACCTGGTTTACTGATTCCATCCTCAAGAGGGCCTGCTAAGCCACTTGAAGAGGCACTGTATTTACTTCAAGTATCCCAATTTAAAATAACTGTTTATTAAAATATTTAAAGTAACTGTTTATTAAAACATTTTCTTAACAGTTTCTGTGCAGCCTCAAGCTAGTTGGCTGCAACTCTACCACTGGACACTTGAAGTGTCACCTCTGATATACTGGTGATCAATATTGGGAGCTTCTTACAGGCCCAGTCTTTGGATAAGCTTCCTTCTTGAGTGCCAAATTAACCAGGCTGCTGCTGTTAAGTGGCCCACTGACACCTGGGAGAAGTAGTGATCCCATTTCATCTTGAAGACTGCAACTACATCTGTTCCAGCAATATTTCTGATATCTGTGGGCAGCAGGTTGAACAGTCTAGGGTCACAGATGTTGACACAACATTCCCTTACTGTGTCTATGAAACCCCTGCTTTTCACTAAGTTGTTACAGTACTAGTAGTGTAGATTTGAGACGTGACCATCCAATATCTTCCAGGGATTTATTATCAGGGATTTATCACTTCTTCACTACACAGGGTACATTCTAAGTACCTTAAATACTTTATTGATGCTATGCAAACAGTAAATGATCTCTATATCTTCTAGCTCTGTTATCTCCCCCATCCTGAATAGAGTTGTGATCACATAGTAGTGTTTAAGATGTGAAAGCACAGATGATTTGAATAGTATCATCACTGGTTCTATTCTGGTTCTGAAAGTTCTCATCCATTCTGTTAGTTTTCTGAAATTTGCTGCATTTGTTTTATTGTGGTCTCTTAAAAAATAAATCTAGCAAATGAAAATTCTGCATCAAAATCTTAACACTTGCACTGTTACTTTTATTATCATAACAAATCAGAACAGCAGAGGTGATCAATGTGTAATATAGCCCTTTGAATTTCCACTTCTTACTAGGGAATAAGAACCTAATGTGACACAATATTCTAGGGGTTTGAACCTCTTACTAGGGAATGCAACACCAATGTACAATACATAGTCCTGAAGTTTGGACTTCACAACAGGGTAAAAAATATTACCACAACATATGCCAGTTTCTGTCTCTTATCTTGCAGTCAACATAATGAAAATAAGAACACATCACCTAGTATCACAAGCCAAAACATTTGATGTACAGTGGTACCTCGAGTTTCGGCCATAATTCGTTCCAGAATGCTGTTCGAGTGCCGTTACCGAACGAATTTGTTACCATAAGGAATAATGTAAATTAGATTAGTCCTTTTAGACCCCAAAAAATACACTTACAAAAGCACTTACAAAAATACACTTACATAATTGTTCAAGTTAGGAGCTGTTCAAAACTCAAGGTACCACTGTATTTTAAAAAAATATATTTTGGATGTATAATCCTTTCATGAAGCTGAGAACTCAGTGTAAAGTCTTTAATGAATGAAAAATATTGTACACTGTATGATGAACACATTCACCTGCACCTATACACTAGTACTTACGTGATCACTGATACTTTGAATCAATGATACCAAGGAGAGAGAGGTATGCGCCTTTACCAAAACTGTATTAATGTTGGTAGAATTACTGACAATATGTTAGGTAAAATGATACAAATGCAACTAATGTGACATTACATTGTGGCAATATTTCGCTCTCCAGCAGCTTTGTCAAGCTATTATGGCTTGACAAAGTTCCTGGAGAATGAAACGTTGCCACAATAAAATGTCACATTAGTGGCACTTATGTCCTTTTATTTACCCAAACTGTTTAAAAGAGTCAAGAGGAAGTGCTAAATCCATAAAGGTCATAAGCACCTTCAACAACATGAAGGCACCTTCCTTTTAAGAATAACTCTACCATAACTAAACTAATTATTCAAGAAGCACCTAAAAGGAAGTGCCTGATGACTGTTATGTTTTCTGACAACAAAGATGCACTATTAGAGAATCCCAGTGTATCAAATGAGTTAATATGTAGAACTTAGCAACCTCTGGAGAAGCTTGGATGCCAAGCATCAAAGATAGGTAAACTTGTACCATACATGAGCTATTTAAGCAAAGATTTCAATCATGAAAGTTAAAATTCAAATTAAGTCTATGCTTATTAATTTAACCACTGACACTGATGGCGTAACTCAAGTGAAAATATCAGGTGAAAATATCTGTGAACCAATATCTAACATTTTTAATTTATCTCTTCAAACAGGTGTAGTGTCTGATATGTGGAAGATGGCTAATGTAATTCCTATTTTTAAAGCAGGGGACAAGTCACTACCGTCAAATTACAGCCTAATAAGCCTGACTCAATTGTAGGCAAATTACTAGAGTCAATTATAGCTGATATTATTAGAAGCCATCTAGATAACCATAATTTGATTAATGATACTCAGCATGGATTCACGAGGGGCCGTTCCTGCCTATCTAATTTATTAACCTTTTTCACTAAAGCTTTTGAGGCTGTTGATCACGATAAAGAATTCGATATTGTTTATTTAGACTTTAGTAAGGCTTTTGATAGAGTACCGCACCAGAGACTGTTAAAGAAAGTGGCAGCTCATGGCATTGGGGGAAAAGTGCTGTCATGGATCGAGTCATGGCTCACCAATAGGAAGCAGAGAGTGTGCATAAATGGGGTTAAATCCGAATGGGGACTTGTAACAAGTGGTGTTCCACAGGGATCAGTCTTAGGCCCATTGTTATTTATAATATATATCAATGACCTTGACGAGGAATTACTAGTGATATGAGCAAATTCGCCGACGACACGAAGATAGGTAGGATAATTGATTCAAACATAGATGTCATAGAACTTCAGGAAGATTTAGACAAACTTAATTCGTGGTCAGAAAAGTGGCAGATGCAGTTCAATGTAGATAAATGCAAGGTTCTGAAGCTCGGGAGTGTCCATAACCCAAGCACTTATAAGTTAAATAACGTAGAACTTAACCATACAGATTGCGAGAAGGACTTGGGGGTGATGGTCAGCAGCAACCTTAAACCAAGACAGCAATGCCTAAGCGTACGTAATAAGGCAAATAGATTACTGGGATTTATATCAAGAAGTGTTAGCAACAGAAGTCCAGAGGTTATATTACAGCTTTATACATCATTAGTAAGGCCTCACCTAGATTACGCAGCTCAGTTTTGGTCTCCATATTACAGAATGGACATAAATTCGTTAGAAAACATTCAGCGTAGAATGACTAAATTAATATATAGCATTAGAAATCTTCCTTACGAAGAAAGATTGAAGACCCTTAAATTACATTCACTTGTAAGACGTAGAATGAGGGGAGACATGATCGAGGTATACAAGTGGAAAATGGGTATTAACAAAGGGGATATAAATAAGGTCTTGAAGATATCTCTCCAAGAGAGAACCCGCAATAATGGATTCAAGTTAGATAAGTTTAGATTTAGAAAGGATATAGGAAAGTATTGGTTTGGAAATAGGGTAGTTGATGAGTGGAACAGTCTGCCTAGTAGGGTTATTGAAGCTAGGACCTTGGGTAGTTTCAAATTTAGGTTGGATAAATTCATGAGTGAGAGGGGTTGGATTTGAGTGGGACTCGCACATGAGTGAATGGAATTGTCAAAGCTTATTTCTTGGGTAGCATTGAAAATTGGGTTGAGCAAGTGTTCTGTTAGTGGGACGGATTGTGAAGGACCTGCCTAGTATGGGCCAGCAGGCCTGCTGCGGTGTTCCTCCTTTCTTATGTTCTTATGTTCTTATGTGTCGTGGGTACGAGAGTAAATTCTTGGGTAGTGGAAGTTTTGATAAGGACCTGCCTTGTATGGGCCAGTAGGCCTTCTGCAGTGTTCCTCCATTCTTATGTTCTTATGTTCTTAGGTGTTTATTTTTTATAACTTAAACAACAAAACTAGCCAAGTCAATACATCTTGAACCTCTACATCTCTGCATGGTCCTCAAAAGATTTCTTAACTTTTTGTGAACATTCTTGGTTAAAGACTTGAATGTGTTATTTAGTTGCCAAGGATCCTTATCCAAGTCATACATTTCCTCAAAGGCTTCATCGTCATCCCATTTACAAAATAATCTATTTTCCCCATCACTAATCTGTCTCAATGTATTAATATTGGTAGAATTACCGACAATATGTTAAGTAAAAGGACACAAATGCAACTAATGAGACATTTTATTGTGGCAACGTTTCGCTCTCCAGGAGCTTTGTCAAGCCGTTACAAACAATACATGGACACACAAGGTATATATAGGTTCAGGGTGAGGTGTAATACTAGTGGTGGTAGAAGTAGTAGTGATATAAGTCGTAGTAGTAGTAGTAATACAATAAGGTAGAACAATCAACTTGCACATGAGTAAAAGGTGATAAAAGCAATTACTTGGGTAGTATAAAAATAGGTTAGACAAATATTTCTGTTGGAGGTTGGAAAAGAGTTGTAGCAGTGTTCCACATCCGCGAAGTGCTTGTGTAGTAGGAGAGACTATGAGATGGCAGGGTTTACTGTTTTCAGGAGGATTCTTGCTAAGACTTCAGAGATGGTGAAGCTGCCTTTGTTTTGTTTAATTGTGTTAGAAACAGAGATAAGTGCTGATTCAAGACACTTGCGTCTGCGGAAATCAGTTTCTTTGATTACTAATCGGGCGTCTTTGAATTTCATGAGATGATTGGTGGAATTTCGGTGTTGTACGCAGGTGTTGTTCAGGTTATCGTTCCTACATGCATTAATGTGTTCATTGAGGCGTGTTTCAAGGTTTCTTGCTGTTTCTTCTACATAAAGCCTGTCGCAGCCTCCACAGGGTATAGTGTAAACCCCCTGCGTTGACTGGTTCATGGTGCTTGGATTTTGTCCTGGTTAGATCCTTTATAGAAAAGCTGGAAGCGATGGCGACTCTAGTGTTAGCTTGTGCAAATACTTTAGAAATGTTCGATGCAACCTGGCTGTTGGGAAGAATTATAACTTTGTTTGGAGTGGTGTTGACGCGTGGAGAATTAATGATCTGAAGAGCTCTTCTCTTGCAATCTTCGATGAAAAAGGAGGGAAAATGTAAATCAGTGAAAGTTTGGTGAATGTATGTACATTCCTCGTCAAGAAACTCAGGACTGCAAATTCGGTAAGCTCTTAGGAAAAATCCGATGATGATGCCTCTCTTGGTCTTAGTATCTTGATTGGAATAGAAGTGTGTGAGATCATTTTTATTTGTAGGTTTCCGGTAAACTTTAAATCTTAGGTTGTTATCTACTTTGTGGATGAGGACGTCTAGAAAGGGTAGCTTGTCATTGGACTCTTCTTCTAGTGTAAACTGGATCGCCGGTTCAACTGCGTTGAGCCTTGCCTGAAGATTCCGTACATCAAAACGTTTGGGAGTTATTACGAGGACGTCGTCCACGTAACGTAACCAAGTGACGCTTGAGGGGATGATGTTGGCGAAGTGTTCAGCCTCTAGGTGTTCCATGTACAAGTTAGCTAAGACGGCACTGATGGGGGACCCCATTCCCATGCCGTATGTTTGTTTGTAGAGCCTGTTATTGAAAGAAAAACAGTTGAAATTAACACAGAGTTCAATAAGGTCAACAAAATCTCCGGGAGGTAGGCCTTATTCCTAGGCTTTATTGAACACAGAATCCATGGTACATGTCTGCAACAGAAGAAAATACAGGCTAATACATATAATGACTGCTGCTGCAGGACAGGTGATGTAAGGTGCATATGTCCTCAGAAAAGCTATAGCTACTGGCGACATATTAAGCTTACCATGTAATCTGCATCACGAATGTATCTGTGTAAGAGAGAGAGGACAACACACCATGTGCTGGTCCATCGCTGTACTATGTTTGTTGTTATTGTAAGGGGCCCCTGAGGTGGTGCAGTATTGTGTCCTGCTGCGGCTCCCCACAAGAGCGGTATCACTACAGGAAGGTTAAGGTCCTGATTGACTTTACGTCGTAGAACCTCGATGGCTTGTGTGGTAGGTACTTTAGTGAAGAGGGAAGTCACGTCCAAACTGCTTAGTTTCTTGTTACGAATGGAGAAGTTTCGGATGCGGTTGAGAAGGTCGCCTGAATGTTTAAGATGAGCAAGTACAGAAGTTTCTTTCCTTCACTAGTGCGTTTCAGTATTTGTCTGGTTTTGTATAGGAAATCTTTTGTGAGTGTTTCCCACTGTTGTGTGTTGATGGGTTCGTATGTGGACTGGTCATTCAAGAGGTCCATCATTTTGGTGTAGTATTCACTGGTGTTGAGTATGACGACTCCACCTCCTTTGTCAGCGGTGGTGACGATAATATTTGGGTCATTAGCAAGGCCCTTCAGAGCATTGACATAACGCCTGGGAAGATTAGTTGAAGAAGGTTCACATAAAGCTGCGGTGAGAATGCCCTGTATATAACCCTTCTGGAAGTTGTTGTCACTGTGTCTGTGGTTTCTGGTGACTAAATTTAGTTGATAGTTTGGTTTGTGTATGTTAGTGGTAAATTTGAGACCCAGACTGAGCGCTTGTTTCTCGTAGTCAGTTAAGGTGCGTGATGATAAGTTGTTTATCAAGGATTCTCTTCCCATTTCCTTCCATCGACTGTTATTGCAGAGGTACTGAAGCTTGCGGTTGAGTTTAATCTTCTGTTGGAGGTTGGCTGTGGAGACTTTGCTGAGAATATGCTCAGCAGTGTGGTGGTCAATCTGAAGGGTAGCCCTCATATTTCGTGCAGTTTCAAAGGTCCATGCATTGTTTGTAACGGCTTGACAAAGCTCCTGGAGAGCGAAACATTGCCACAATAAAATGTCTCATTAGTTGCATTTGTGTCCTTTTACTTAACAATCTGTCTCAAGCAGGAATATGTGTTGTTTGAAGAGTCTTCACACTTACATGCATAATTAGGATTACATCCATTCATACCTGATGGGATATATTCACACCCCTCATACACACACAACCCGCACATATAAAAGAGAGGAGCTTACGACGACGTTTCGGCCCGACTTGGACCATTTACAAAGTCACACTAACACACAGAGACAGAGGAAGGGTATTTATAGGCAGGCGGACAGGGGAGGGTACAAGAGAGTGGGGAAATGTAGGAGTAGTGGTAGTAGTGGTAGTAGTAAAGGTAGTAGTAAAGGTAGTAGAGTAGACAGTCATATGGGAAGGAGCACTGCTATGAGGCTAGCGGCCCGCAAGGGGGGTACGAGAGGGAAGAAAAGCGAAAAAATGAAGGAAAATACAAGGCAAAAGAAAGAACAGAAAAAAAAGGAAAACCCAAGGAGAAAAAAGGAGAAGGGGGAAGATAAGAAAGGGAAGGAATCAGGTTAAGTCACGGGTGTTCTGAAGTTTAGAGCATTTAACAATGTAATGAGAGAGGAAAGCATCAACAGAGACAAAGAAACTTAAGACTCTCTCCGACCTCTGCCCTTCTGACTTTAACCTTGTTCATCGTTTTCGTGTCATCTGTCCCTCTCTGCCCTATTTCTATGGCCTTCCCAAAACTCACAAACCTGATATTCCTCTACGTCCCATCATATCTTCTAGAGGTTCTGTCTCTTATTCTCTTGCGTCCTGGCTAGCCAAAACCCTCACTCCTTTTCTTGGTACTTTTTCTCCTGCCCACCTTCGTCACTCTCAAGACTTCATCGAACGTGTTCGCTCTCTCCCGACCTGTAAGATGCTTAGTCTTGATGTCGAGTCCCTCTTCACTAATGTCCCTCTGGATGATGTCCTTAATTTTCTCGAGAGAAGGCCAATGAAGGGTTACTTCATCTCCTATACCTACTGATGTCTTTCTTGATCTTATCCGACTTTGCGTGGACTCTAACTCCTTTTCCTTTCAAGGTAAATATTTTTCTCAAACCTTTGGTGTCGCTATGGGCTCTCCTCTATCTCCTGTTCTTGCTAATCTTTATATGGAATACTTCGAGACTGTTCTTCTTCCCACTATTGATGTACGTCCTTCACTCTGGCTCCGCTATGTAGATGACATCTTTGCTCTTTGGCCTCATGACTTAAGTCTCTTCCAACCTTTTCTTGATGCTCTTAATAATCTTGCCCCTTCCATTAAGTTTAAAGCTGATTGGGAATCTAATTCTTTGCTTCCTTTCCTTGATGTTCATGTCCACCGTTCAGTTACAGGTTTTGCCTTCTCCGTGTACCGCAAGCCTATGCACAGTGGCATGTACATTCATTACTTCTCTTATCATGCCTCCTCTGTCAAGAAGAGTGTTCTTATCTCCCTCTTTCTCCGTGCTCTCCGCATCTGTGATCCTCAGTTTCTTGAAGCAGAAATTTCCACTCTTCATAATTCTTTTTCCCGCCTGGGCTACCCTTCCCATTTCATAGACTCTGCTTTCTCTCGTGCTAAACGGACTTTCTTCTCTCCTAAACCCTCTACTCCTGAGAACTCTCCAGTCCTCTGCCTTCCCTACATCTCTGGTCTCTCTAATCTCAGCAACTCTCTCCGTTCCTTAGACATCAAACTTACCTTTCGCCAGACCAACACTCTTCGCACTAATCTAGTTCATACCTCCCCTACCTCCACAGATTCTCCTGGTGTCTACTCTATTTCTTGCTCCTCCTGTCCTCTTCAGTACTTCGGAGAAACTGGCCGATCTCTTTCTGACAGACTCAGGGAGCACAAAAATAGTGTTAGGCTTGCCGACACTAATAATGCTCTTTTCTGTCATGTCAGAGATCACAGTCATCCCATTGATTGGTCTTCTGCTAAAACTGTCTACCCTACGTCTAACTTTCATAGTCGCCGCCTGGTTGAATCCTCCCTTATACACAACTTTCCCTGTATGAATCTTAGCCCTGGCTTTGTCTCTGTTGATGCTTTCCTCTCTCATTACATTGTTAAATGCTCTAAACTTCAGAACACCCGTGACTTAACCTGATTCCTTCCCTTTCTTATCTTCCCCCTTCTCCTTTTTTCTCCTTGGGTTTTCCTTTTTTTTCTGTTCTTTCTTTTGCCTTGTATTTTCCTTCATTTTTTCGCTTTTCTTCCCTCTCGTACCACCCTTGCGGGCCGCTAGCCTCATTGCAGTGCTCCTTCCCATATGACTGTCTACTCTACTACCTTTACTACTACCTTTACTACTACCACTACTACCACTACTCCTACATTTCCCCACTCTCTTGTACCCTCCCCTGTCCGCCTGCCTATAAATACCCTTCCTCTGTCTCTGTGTGTTAGTGTGACTTTGTAAATGGTCCAAGTCGGGCCGAAACGTCGTCGTAAGCTCCTCTCTTTTATATGTGCGGGTTGTGTGTGTATTGTTCCAGTCACGGTATTGTGCCTTTTTTGTTATTCACACCCCTCATTTATAACCCTTCCCTCACCAGAGTGCTCTACCTGAAGTGTTCGACGTAATTCTCTGTATTTTTTAAAATTACTAAAATTATATTTTCCTATGGAATGCTCCTTTTTATCTACAGGTATGTCATTGTCATCTACAGCAACAGAGTTTGTACTTTCTACAGTTATTATTGGCTTAAGGGATATGCCATCCATGTACTTGGGTATCTGCAAGCCTGCCAAGTCCAAAAATGTAGGAGCAAGGTCAATATTGGAAGTCGGAAAATAATTATTTTTCCTGCAGGTACACTGGGACCCCGAATAAGGAAGGGCACTCGTATATCAGTTTCATATGGCTCTCGCTTGTCAACTGGTAAAGAAAACTGTCCTAGATGGTATCCATTGTCAGATGTAAACACAACATAAGTATTTTCAAGTTGATTTTTTAATTCTAAATACTTTATAACATCTTGTACCATGTCATCAACAGTCAGTAATGTTCTCAGTCTATTTCTGAAAGCATCATCAACTTTTTCAAAAATATTATTGGGCAAAGGTTGAACTCCTTGCCTTAAAAGCCAGTGCTTGCCTAACCCTGCTTTAACATTAAAACTTTTTGTTCTTTGTGCCTTTAATGAGGTATAATTTTTGGAATATTTTGGCTCTGGAGTAAATGGTGCGTGTGAAGCAGGTACTGACAACATCATACAAAATGGTTTAGAAAAGGAAGACAGGTTTAAAAATTCAAATGCTCTTTGTCTGGTTGTTAGGTAATTTTTACTAGGATCTGAGCCATGTTTTTCAGGAGTCCCATTTATGGAGAGGGTGTAGTTGTAATATCGTGAATTTCCTTTCAAGCCTATCCACCAATTCCACCCTGGTGGGATGTGGTTAGGTCTACCAATGTTAGTTTTACCATACTGATTAAGATATTTCCCAGCAAAGAATGTTCTGTAGCCATTATGATGCATGTGAGCTGCAAAAGTCTTTTTCTCAGGCCCTTCCTGAAAATTACAGATAATTACATATTAATATGGAGTTTATTTTTTAGTAGTATACATACTTTTAAATTATTAAGAAGGTACAGTATAGCAAAAATAAAAAAAAATATAAATAAGCATAAACTATAGAATCCTACAAAATGAGAAAATAACAATCAATGAAAAGATAGTATAGAAAAAGGTACACAATGATGTTTTTAAAATATTTTGAACTTTGGAAGGGATACATTGTATCATTTGAAGATTTAATTGAGGTAGGGAACAGACAGGGAGACAGGCAAACCTTTCGTACCAGGTTTACTGCTAATAAGAAACAGAAGACATTATACTGATAACAAAATCTACTCACAAAATATGAGACAAGGTAATTTCATTATGTGAGAAATGCACCTTGAAAGGTAGAGCCTTAATGGGAAAGAATAGATAGAGCAGTTCACCACAATATATCCAATTGTAGATGGCATGATAATAATGACAAACTGTTGTTAATAACAGACACACAAGCAGTAATTGGAAACTATTAAAGAGGTTTCACCTGAACAAGAGGGTTTTTAAAAGCCTGATCAAATATACCGTATCTGATGGTAGCACACTATATAGCAACAAAATCAGCTGGCCTACTGGTCCACACTGGGTAAAATCTGAGATGTTATATATTGAGTAGTGCCGTGGTTAGTAGTAGTAGTACAGTTGGTCAACAAATAATATTGTGAATCATACACCACTCAGCACACTAATAATACCACCACCACTAACCACAGTACAGGGGGAGGGGGGAAGACAGAACTCATGGCCAGTCGTAAAACTCCAAAAATTGCATGTAATTAATATAAATATACAATGTCAAGTTTTGTCAAATGAACATTACATACAGCACACTCAAGATGGACTGTATACTCATTTTTTTTTTTCAACAAGTCGGCGGTCTCCCACCGAGGCAGGGTGACCCAAAAAGAAAGAAAATCCCCAAAAAGGAAATACTTTCATCATCATTCAACACTTTCACTTCACTCATACATAATCACTGTCTTTGCAGAGGCACTCAGATACTACAGTTTAGAATAGTCCCTCCAAACTGTCACTATCCCAGACCCCTCCTTTAAAGGCAGGCATTGTACTTCCCATTTCCAGGACTCAAGTCCGGTTAAATCAATAACCGGATTCCCTGAATCCCTTCACTAAATATTACCCTGCTCACACTCCAACAGCTCGTCAGGTCCCAAAAACCATTTGTCTCCATTCACTCCTATCTAACACGCTCACACACGCTTGCTGGAAGTCCAAGCCCCTCGCTCACAAAACCTCCTTTACCCCATCCCTCCAACCTTTGCGAGGACGACCCCTACCCCTCCTTCTTTCCCCTACAGATTTATACGCTCTCCAAGTCATTCTACTTTGATCCATTCTCTCAAAATGACCAAAGCACCTCAACAACCCCTCTTCAGCCCTCTGACTAATACTTTTAGTATCTCCACACCTCCTCCTAATTTCCACACTCCGAATTCTCTGCATAATATTTAAAATACACATTGCCCTTAGACAGGACATCTCCACTGCCTCCAGCCTCCTCCTCGCTGCAGCATTTACAACCCATGCTTCACACCCATATAAGAGTGTTGGTACCACTATACTTTCATACATTCCCTTCTTTGCCTCCATAGATAACGTTTTTTGTCTCCACAGAGTGGTATGAGTATACAGATACTGTATACTCATACCACCAACAAATTCTATAGAATTAATGATATAAAGCAGATGTAGCCTAAACATAGATCCCAATCTACCAATATTTCATAGAGCAATATCTGGTACATTAAAGATTAAAAACCTCCACCCCGGCTACCCTGCATTAGTATTAAGATAAAATAAAGATTTATTACAAAGTTAACCATTCTTGGAGGGAATTTAAATGAGCGAGATTCTGAAGAGAAGCTGCAAAGGTTGGTAGACGAATTTGGGAGGGTATGTAAAAGAAGGAAAATAAAAGTGAAAATATAAAATCTAAGTAATGAGAGAATGGCTGTCAGACTGGAGAGAGGGAGTATGGAGGAAATCAATGTGAAGAATTTGTTTTAAACATTGTCGTGTTTGAGGGCAATGTGTGATGTGAATATTATGCAGAGAATTCAGGGTTTGGAGATTAAGAGATTTGAGGTTACCAAAAACATCTTTCAGAAAGGTAAGAAGGGGTTGTTGAGGAGGTTTGCACATTCTCTGATAATGGAGGAAAATATTGACAATGTTTTCATATTCAAGAGGCACTAAACCTGAAGGGATCATACAGCACTTGAGGTAGTGAGGCTTCATCCAATGGAGAGTAGGTCCAATTTCTTGGATCCAGAGCCTTTCATCAGCATCAGTGTCAAGTGAGAGATCACATCTCCCTGTTTCCCCATTTTACCATACTGTACTACCATTCTACATAACGTAGCAATAACAAATTCTTTAAAGGTAGATAAAAAAAGATAAAAGCCTTTTTCTTAGCATTCTTTCTTAGACAGTACAAAAAGTATTAAAGGCTGATTTGCATTTTTTAAAAACAACTTTATTAGTCAATCATTCTGCAGAAACGCAAAAGAATTTCATACACTAAATACAAATGATCAATTATGAAATTATGGGAACAAAAAGATTTATACATACAGTGAACCCTCGCTATTCAAACACTCCAAACTCGCCCTTTTATGTAAGTTTATTATTTTAAGTGCTTTTGTAAGTGTATTTTTGGGGGTCTGAAACGAACTAATCTAATTTACATTCGTCCTTATGGGAACGAATTCATTTGGCAACGGCATTCGAACAGCATTCTGGAACGAATTATTGACGAAATCTGGGGCCCCCCTGTATATGTTTAACCCTTTCAGGGTCCATGCCGTAGTTCTATGGCTTTGAGTTCTGGGTCCAAACCGTAATTCTACGTCATGAGCTCAGCTCACTCAGATAAGCTTTGAGCAGTAAATTTGGGCCTGGATATGATAGAATACATCTATGTGGTAAGTGTGCACCACATAAGCAAATCCTGCAGCACACAGTGCATAATGAGAAAAAAACTGAAACCGTAATTTTTTATTAAAACAGCGACTTTGCAGTGTTTTTTCGTATATGTTTTATAGTTGTATTTGCGATTTCTTGGTCTCAATTGATAGAATGAAAGATATATTACAGACATAAAGATGATTTTGATTGGTTTTAGTATTGGAAATGGCTTGAAACTGAGCTCAAAGTAGCGGAAATGTTAAATTTTTGCCGATGTTCAAGAGTAAACAAATGACCTCACACGTCTAATACGCGCCAGCTGGTGGGTCTAATATACGTTCACAAATGTGGTGATATTATTTGTACAATTATTATAATATTGCATAACAGTAAATCTTCCATTTTTTGGTTTGAATAAAAATTCATTATGTGAATAAAAAATCAAAATGAAATTCATTTGTAAAGACTGAAAACGTAACTAATGAACAGAGGAAATGTTATTTTAGTGCCGGGAATGCCTGCATTGTTTATTCTGCACCCTATTTTGAAATTGGAATATTTTGAACTTTGAGTTAAATTGGCTAAATTACCAATTTCCAATCACTTTATTTTGTAGTTGAAACAGTTGACTGGGCAATTTCTTGTGCTCAATCGATAGAATAGAGGTAATACTAGTGAAATAGCTAAGAATTTGGTCGACTGGAATAATGTAATTGGCCTAAAATGGGAGTCAAATTCGGCAAAATTGCCGATGCGTAAATATCGCTGACACATCAAAATTCACGAGAGCATAATTTCGTCAATTTTCATTCAAATTTCGTACTTTTTGTTTTATTACCTTCAGAAAAAGATTCTCTACTATTTCATAAGAAAAAATAAGATTTTTTTTTTTAAATTCTTGAGACACTGGCGCACCCCTCCAAAAATGGCCTTGGACCCTGAAAGGGTTAAGCAACAGAGAAGCAACAGCTAACAATGAGAGACTGCAAAGAGAGGCTGCAACTTTAAACTGAGAAACTGCAAAAAAGGATACTAAATTTTTTTACTTAACAGGAATAATTTGTGTGTGTATTGGAAGGCTAACACTAATGCATGGGTCACTAAGGACTTTTTCGTGGAATGGTTGACTGGAGTGTTTGGCCCTAGTGTGAAGAAATACCTCTTGGGAAAGAAATTGCCACTCAAGTGCCTCCTGGTACTGAACAATGCTCCTGCTCATCCTCACAACTTGGGAGACTATTTGTGTGAGGACTTCAATTTCATCACAGTGAAGTTCTTGCCTCCTAACACCACTCCTCTCATCCAGCCCATGGACCAGCAGGTCATTGCAAACTTCAAGAAACTGTACACTAAAGCAATGTTTCAAAGGTGCTTTGACGTAACCTCAGCCTCTGCATTGACCCTAAGAGAGTTCTGGAAAGATCACTTCAATATCGTGCATTGCATAGGTCTTATAGGTAAGGCTTGGGAGGGAGTGACTTCCAGGACTTTGAACTCTGCTTGGAGACCACTGTGGCCTGATTGTGTTGAAAAGAGGGATTTTGAAGGATTTGAGGCTGGCGCTGACCCTGACGACCCTGTGCCTGTTGTGGACTATTGTGGCATTGGGGAACAGCCTGGGGTTGGAGTTGAGTGGTGAGGATGTGAAAGAGTTGGTGGAGGAGCACAGGGTAGACCTAACCACTGAAGAGCTGAGAGAGCTTCATCAGGAACAGCAACAGACGAAATTTAAGGAAATTGATTCATAGGAGGAGGCTGGTCAGGGGGAGGTAGTAACTTCTTCAGAGATTAAGGAAATTTGTTCTATGTGGACTAAGGTGCAGACATTTGTTGAAAAACACCACCCTGAGCAAGCTGAAGCAAACCACATCTGCAACATGTTCAGTGACAGAATCTTGCCCCGCTTCAGAAAAAATATTGAAGAGTCACCAGAAACAGAGGACTGTGGACAGTTATTTTTCGAGGCAGGGATCCAGTGACTCTCAAGCTGGTCCTAGTGGCATTAAAAGAAAAAGAAGGGAAGTAAGCCCAGATAAGGACTTGTTACCTGAAGTCTTTATGGAGGGGGATTCCCCTTCCAAACACTAACACCCTCCCCCTGTCCTCCTCCCTATCTTCCAGATGCCTGCAACTCTCTTCAATAAAGGTAAGTAAATGTTATTTATTAATCTGTTTTTTATTATTTAGTATTATGTAGTAGTATTTATAGTGTTAATAATGTTGTTTAGTGTATGTAGAACTATAATTAAAATGTATTTTTTGTGAATATTTTTGGGTGGAACGGATTAATTGTATTTACATTATTTCTTATGGGAAATAAGGTTTCGAATTACGAGCAATTCGTGTTAAGGCCTAGCTCCTGGAACGGATTAAGGTCGTTAATCGAGGGACCACTGTACGTCTTACGAGCCAATGTGTTTGACGTATACAGTGGACCCTCGGTTTTCGTTCACCTCCAAACTTGAACAATTTACATTTGTCCTTATGGGAACAAATTCGTTCGGTAACGGCACTCAAACAGCATTCTGGAAAGAATTTTCAACGAAAACCGAGGGTTCACTGTATATACTACTCAAAAATTCTAGCGGCTTCAAATCAAGTGGGAGAAAGCTGGTAGGCCCACATGTGAGAGAATGGGTCTGTGTGGTCAGTGTGCGCAGTATAAAAAAAATCCTGCAGCACGCAGTGCATAACGAGAAATAAAACTCCGTGTTTTTGGATTAAAACGCCGACTTTGAGGTGTATTTTCGTATAGTATTTATGGTTGTATTCTCGTTTTTTTGGTCTCATTTGATAGAATGAAAGACATATTATAGAAATAGAGATGATTTTGATTGGTTTCACTATGAAAAGAACCTTGAAATGAAGCTCAAAGTAGCGGAAATGTTCGATTTTTACGATGTTCAGGAGTAAACAAATGACATCATTGTCCAATAAGTGTCCAACTAGCCATTCTAATATGCAGTCATGAATGGGTTGACATTATTTATACAATTATTACAATAATGCAGTACTCTGCATAACAGTAAATCTTCTATTATTTGTATGAATAAAAATTAAAAATAGAAAGCAAGAGTAATATAAGAGGGGCCTGGAGACGTGACTGATGAACAGATAAAATGTTATTTTAGTGCCAGGAATGTCTGCATTGTTCATTCTAGACCCTATTTTGAAATTAGCATCTTTTTTAATTTGCGTGAAATTGGCCAAGTTGCCAATTTCTGACCACTTTATTGGGTAGTTGAAATCGGTAAATGGGCGGTTTCTTGTACTCAATCGATAGAACAAATGAAGTTCTAAAGAAATAGCTATGAGTTTGGTCGACTGGAACAATGGAATTGGCCAAAAATAGGGCTCAAAGTTGGCGAAATTGCTGATGCGTAAATATCGCCAAGATCGCTAACTTCGCGAGAGTGTAATTCTGTAAGTTTTAGATCAAATTTTGTACTTTTGGTGTCAGCATTGGGAAAAGATTCTCTATCATTTCATTAGAAATATTTTTTTTTTCAAATATTTTGCGACACTGAGAGAGACTAGGATTGGGGGTTGCGACAGTCAAAGGGTTAACATTGTGTTTCTTGAAGGCTCTGGGATTTTCTGCGTGATACACAAGTAAAGGCTTCACTTTAAAATCACCACTGGCATTGGCACAAAGCATAAGAGTTAGTCTGTCTTTCATAGGCTTGTGTCCTGGCAGTACCTTTTCCTCCTGAGTAATGAAGGTCCTGTTTGGCATTTTCTTCCAAAACAGGCCTGTTTCATCACAATTAAACACTTGCTGGGGAGGAATTCTTCAGCCTCTACGAACCCCTTAAATTCACTCACAAACTTTTCAGCTGCACGTTTGTCTGAGCTGGCTGCCTACCATGCCACACAACACTGTGTATGCCACTACGTTTCTTAAACCTCTCAAACCAGCCTTTGCTGGCTTTAAAATCACTCGCCTCACCACTGGTTCCAGGCATTGTCTTGACAAGATCTGCGTGCAACTTCCTTGCCTTTTCACAAATTATCACCGTGGAAATACTATCACCCGCTATCTGTTTTTCGTTGATCCACACTGCCAACAACTTCTCAACCTCATCCACTGTTTTCGATCTATTTTTCGTTAACATATCAACCCCTTTTGCAACATTAGCTTCCTTGATTTCATTTCTCTTTGCCAGTATAGTGGTGATAGTAGAAGTGTTTTTCTTGTACATCCTGGCAAGCTCACTCACACGTATACCACTCTCATATTTTTCAACTATATCTCCTTCTTTAGTTCGATGGTGTTTCTCACTCTCTTTACCACAGGGGTGCCACTAGGAAGCTTTTTTGGACCCATGGTGACTTATTTCCAGTGACAATCACTGAACCAGCAATAAACACAACAAAATCATGGTGGCTAGCGCTCTTGCTTCACGCACGGAGGGCCCGGGTTGAATTCCCGGCGGGGCCGAAACATTTGAAGTGTTTCGTTACACACACATACATACAACAGGCCTAGTGTCTAATCGACATGTGCCTAGGACAAAATAGTAACTAAAAGTGTATTGTGAATGTTTGAAAGAGCGCGCTGGGTAATGTTCTCTCAGTGTAAACAACGCTAGACTGGCGTCGTGCGCGGTGAAGCACGCAAGTGCTGGCAGGCGGACAGGTCTGGTATGGGCCGCTACACGAGGGAATGGTCACTACATGAGGGAAATATTTAGCGAAAAAAGAGCTCGTTACACGATTTCACCATTATATGGAATCACCGCTAGTCGAGGGACCACTGTATACTATATACGACCGAAACAGTCAAAGGGTTAATAAAAATTGGCAAATAAAAATTTACACAATGCAAAATCGCTGAGAACCTTCCTTTGAGAAAAAACACACCAGCACTAAAATTTGAAGCCTACCAGATGGGGCATTCTCAAGTTAATGAACTGTATCCAAAAATTCCAAGTTTATTATATGGATAAATTGGCAAATTTGCACCTACAGAGCCTAAAATTATAAGGTACAGTGGAACTCCGTATTTCGTACTTAATCCGTTCCAGGTCGTTCTAAATCCAAAAAGTACAAAAATTGAAGTAATATTTCCCATAAGATATAATGTAAATACAAATAATCAGTCCAGACACCCAAAAATATTAACAAAAAATATTTTTTTTTAAAGGATAACTATAGTTTTACATACAGAAAACAATGAGAAATAAATATAAAGCACTAATGAAATGGATAAATGAACATTTAACATCACTTTTACCTTTATTGAAGACTCTTGTTGGCGTATGGAAAATGGAGAGGAGGGGAAGGGGAGGAGAGTTTATTGTTTGGAGACAGGACAAAATACTTAAATATGATGCTAATATCAACTCTACGGCTTATTTATCTATCACAATTTATCTAATATGACATAATAAACAATATTAATAACATAGAAACATGATATATACTCTAGAATGAATAAAATATGTCATTATGTATGTGACTAGTGGTGGTGGTGTTGTTTGGTTTATCAGGGCCACTGACAGCATAAGCCGTATAGTGGTGGTGGTGGCGGCAGCAGCAGCCACCACCACTAGTCACACTACCAGTCACACTGAACCACCACTAGTCACACTACCAGTCACACTGAACCACCACTAGTCACACTACCAGTCACACTGAAACACCACTAGTCACACTACCAGTCACACTGAAACACCACTAGTCACACTGAAACAATGTACATAATTTATAAATAAGAAATATTGTATAAAAACATAATAGAGAATGTAAAGAAATAAAGTGGTTATTGCGTATGTTGTCAGTGGCCCTATACAGTGGATGTTGGTGTTTGTGGATGATTGTGGAGAGTGGAGAGTTATGCTGTGGCCCTACTGGGCTGAGGTGGATGGTAGAGGTTCTGGTACATAAGTTCATGGTTGTACTGGAGTGTGCATAAATTCTGTAATGAATTTCTGTTCTATTTTACCCTGCAGTACATTATACAACTGACAGTAAGGCATTAGCTGCTCTAGACACCATTTCAGGGTTCAGTGAAAAAGTCTAACTTTAAGTCAGTCAGTCATTCAAGTCAGTAAGTCAGTCAGTTAGTCAAGTCAGTAAGTCAGTCAGTTAGTCAAGTCAGTAAGTCAGTCAGTTAGTCAAGTCAGTCAGTCATTCAAGTCTGTAAGTCAGTCAGTAATACAGTCAGTCAGAAAGTCAGTCAGTAAATCAGTCAAATCAGTAAGTCAGTCAGTCAGTAAATCAGTCATCACACACTCATATTACCTCATTCTTTTTATGTGCACAGTGTCGCTTCATTATGGCCACAGGCTATCTCTTGTCTAATATCTCTATTTTCTTAGTTAATTCTAAGACTTAAACGCTTAAACCTTTTCTTACCACTTTCAGCAACACTTGTGTGCCTACTGGGTGCCATGATTGCTTGGCAGATTTAAGATACGGCAAGAAAAGATATAAACTCCTAGCAGAGGATGGTTCATATCCCGCAAGTGACGCACTCAAATTTTTTTACCCTCCCACGAATCTTGTTAAGTTAATTTTGTTTATCCTCCAGTGAACATTACCCTGCATGCTCTTCCAAACATTTCACAATTAATTAATTGTGTTTGGAGCTTGTTCATTGGTTGAGGCAGTGTTAGAGGCAGTTGTGGTGAGAGGCAGTGGTGATGAGAGGCAATGGTGATGAGAGGCAGTGGTGATGAGAGGCAGTGGTGATGAGAGGCAGTGGTGGTGAGAGGCAGTAGTGATGAGAGGCAGTGGTGGTGAGAGACAGTAGTGGTGAGAGACAGTAGTGGTGAGAAGCAGTGGTGGTGAGAGGCAGTGGTGGTGAGAGGAAGTGGTGGTGAGAGGCAGTGGTGGTGAGAGGCAGTGGTGTGAAGGCAGTGAGGAGAGGCAGTGGTGGTGAGAGGCAGTGGTGATGAGAGGCAGTGGTGATGAGAGGCAGTGGTGGTGAGAGGCAGTGGTGGTGAGAGGAAGTGGTGGTGAGAGGCAGTGGTGGTGAGAGGCAGTGTGGTGAGAGGCAGTGGTGATGAGAGGCAGTGAGGAGAGGCAGTGGTGGTGAGAGGCAGTGGTGATGAGAGGCAGTGGTGGTGAGAGAAGTGAGTGGTGGAGAGGCAGTGGTGGTGAGAGGCAGTGGTGGTGAGAGGCAGTGGTGGTGAGAGGCAGTGGTGATGAGAGGCAGTGGTGATGAGAGGCAGTAGTGATGAGAGGCAGTGGTGGTGAGAGACAGTAGTGGTGAGAGACAGTAGTGGTGAGAAGCAGTGGTGGTGAGAGGCAGTGGTGGTGAGAGGAAGTGGTGGTGAGAGGCAGTGGTGATGAGAGGCAGTGGTGGTGAGAGGCAGTGGTGGTGAGAGGCAGTGGTGGTGAGGGCAGTGGTGATGAGAGGCAATGGTGAGAGGCAGTGGTGATGAGGGCATGGTAGGAGTGGTGAGAGGCAGTGGTGGTGAAGGCAGTGGTGGTGAGAGGCAGTGTGATGAGAGGCAATGGTGAGAGGCAGTGGTGATGAGAGGCAGTGGTGGTAGAGGCAGTGGTGGTGAGAGGCAGTGGTGGTGAGAGGCAGTGGTGGTAGAGGCAGTGTGGTGAGAGGCAGTGGTGATGAGAGGCAGTGGTGGTAAGAGGCAGTCTTAATGTAGAGTGAGAGGTGAGTAAACAAGATTAAATGAATAAACGAGAGAGAATGAGGGTGTACAAGGTTCGGGAGTTTTGTCAACAAACCAGTTGTTGTTGTTGTTGTTGCTGTTACCAGCCTGGACAAGAATGAATTCTGTTCACTCCGTGAAACTGACCGGAAAGAAGTGGTGGTAGAGGCATTGATGAGAAGCAGTGGTGATGAGAGGCAGTGGTGGTGAGAGGCAGTGGTGGTGAGAGGCAGTGGTGGTGAGAAGCAGTGGTGATGAGAGGCAGTGGTGGTGAGAGGCAGTGGTGGTGAGAGGCAGTGGTGGTGAGAGGCAGTGGTGGTGAGAGGCAGTGGTGGTGAGAAGCAGTGGTGATGAGAGGCAGTGGTGGTGAGAGGCAGTGGTGGTGAGAGGCAGTGGTGGTGAGAGGCAGTGGTGATGAGAGGCAATGGTGAGAGGCAGTGGTGATGAGAGGCAGTGGTGGTGAGAGGCAGTGGTGGTGAGAGGCAGTGGTGGTGAGAGGCAGTGGTGGTGAGAGGCAGTGGTGGTGAGAGGCAGTGGTGCTTATTCATTGGTTGAGGCAGTGTTAGAGGCAGTGGTGATGAGAGGCAGTGGTGATGAGAGGCAGTGGTGGTAAGAAGCAGTGGTGGTAAGAGGCAGTGGTGCTTGTTCATTGGTTGAGGCAGTGTTAGAGGAAGTGGTGATGAGAGGCAGTGGTGGTAAGAGGCAGTCTTAATGTAGAGTGAGAGGTAAGTAAACAAGATTAAATGAATAAACGAGAGAGAATGAGGGTGTACAAGGTTCGGGAGTTTTGTCAACAAACCAGTTGTTGTTGTTGTTGTTGCTTGCTGTTACCAGCCTGGACAGGAATGAATTCTGTTCACTCCGTGAAGCCGACTGGAAAGAAGTGATCTAATGCAGTTAGCATTACAAACTCCGTTTTCTCTTATACTAACACTCTGGAGGAAAGAATGGGAAGATGTTTTCATAGCTGGACTGAGTATGCCCGCCACCACATTCGCAATGACAAATGTACATATTTTATTCATTCTAGAGTGTATATCAGGTTTTTATGTTATTTATATTGTTTATTATGTCATATCAGATGAATTGTGATAGATAAATAAGCTGTCGAGTTGATAATAGCGTCATAGGGAAGTACTATTTTGTCATACCTCCTGACAGCAGGAACGGATTAATTGTATTTCCATTGGCTTATTTCGCAGTCGCAATCAATAAACAAGCACAAAAATTGTGAAATGTTTCGGATGAATGTTCACTCAACCAGTGACAGAGCCAGACTGAGGCGGTGTCCTGGCGGGTGGACGTGTCTGATACGTATTATTCCCAGGGAAAGGTACGAAATTTGAAGCAAAAAGTGTTGTAAATCCGAAAAATGTTCTAAATATAATATAATAATAATAATAATATAATAGCAATAGCAAAGAACTACAGACCAATAGCGCTAACGTCCCATATCATAAAAATCTTTGAAAGGGTTCTAAGAAGCAGATCGCCACTCATCTAGATACACAATTACACAATTACACAACCCAGGGCAGCACGGGTTTAGAGCAGGTCGCTCCTGTCTGTCCCAACTACTGGACCACTACGACAAGGTTCTAGATGCTCTAGAAGACAAACAGAATGCAGATGTTATATACACAGACTTTGCAAAAGCCTTTGACAAGTGTGACCATGGTGTAATAGCACACAAAATGCGTGATAAAGGAATAACAGGAAAGTTGGTAGATGGATCTATAATTTCCTAACATGTAGAACACAAAGAGTAGTAGTCAACAGAGTAAAGTCTGAGGCGGCTACGGTGAAAAGCTCTGTTCCACAAGGCACAGTACTCGCTCCCATCCTGTTCCTCATCCTCATATCTGACATAGACAGGGATATAAGCCACAGTGTCGTGTCTTCCTTTGCAGATGACACCCGAATCTGCATGACAGTGTCCACCGTTGAAGACACTGCAAGACTCCAAGCAGACATAAAACAAATCTTTAAATGGGCTGCAGAAAACAATATGAAATTCAATGATGAGAAATTTCAATTACACAGATACGGAAAACGTGAGGAAATTAAAATCTCATCGGAGTACAAAACTAATTCCAACCACACAATAGAGCGAAAAACTAATGTCAAAGACCTGGGAGTGATCATGGACCATAACACCGTAGCAATCGCATCTGCTAGAAAAATGACAGGATGGATAATGAGAACCTTCAAAACCAGGGATGCCAAGCCCATGTTGACACTTTACAGATCGCTTGTTCTATTTAGGCTGGAATATTGCTGCACACTAACTGCACCTTTCAAGGCAGGCGAAATTGCTGACCTTGAAAATGTGCAGAGAACCTTCACGGCACGCATAACTGTGATAAACCACCTCAATTACTGGGAACGCTTGAAGTTTCTAAACCTGTACTCCATAGAACGCAGGCGGGAGAGATACATTGTTATATGCACGTGGAAAATTCTCGAGGGATTAGTACCAAACTTGCACACGAAAATCACTCCCTACGATAGCAAAAGATTCGGCAGGCGATGTAACATCCCCCCAATGAAAAGCAGGGGTGCCACTAGCACGTTGAGGGACAACACAATAAGTGTCAGGGGCCCAAGATTGTTCAACTGCCTCCCAGCATACATCAGGGGGATTACCAACAAACCCCTAGCTGTCTTCAAGCAGGCACTGGACAGGCACCTAAAGTCGGTACCTGACCAGCCAGGCTGTGGTTCGTACGTTGGACTGCGTGCGGCCAGCAGTAACAGCCTGGTTGATCAGGCTCTGGTCCAACATGAGGCCTGGTCACAGACCGGGCCGCGGGGGCGTTGACCCCTGGAATTCTCTCCAGGTAAACTCCAGGTAAACATATCCACAGCAAAAGACACTTACTGATATCTGTGATTCCCCTTAATTTCACATGACTGACCAAAATTCTAATACAACTATTGCTTCATAATTCTTAAACTAGTCATAAGTTTGCCTAAGACACTCGAATATAGAAACGGTATTATGTCAATACATCACCTTTACCATTAATATATAAACTAATTGTTAAATTCTTTAAACTAATTGTTTAATTCTTAAATGTTTAAATTTCGATACCTCAATATTGTAAACCTAATTAATCACTACAATTACCTAACCTTACTATCAGTATAATCATTGTATCGCTATTGAGTAAGACCTATCATAAGAATGCCTGAAAAGCCTAGGCATACCTAGGCATATTATTGGCCATCTTGTAATATCTACTTCATAAAATGTACATTACTATAATTACACCCCACTCTGTATATTACTAGAAATAAAGAATTTGAATTTGAGAAGGATCACTTCCATAATGGCACTTAATAAGTTTTCTTTAATGTAAATAATCCTTATAAGCTGTCAAAGAAAATGGAGTAATATCCTCTAACAGACGTAGCCTCAACTACTTACTCAGCAAGACGTCTCTATCAGACGTAGCCTCAACTACTTACTCAGCAAGACGTCTCTATCAGACGTAACCTGAACTACTTACTCAGCAAGACGTCTCTATCAGACTTAGCCTCAACTACTTACTCAGCAAGACGTCTCTATCAGACGTAGCCTCAACTACTTACTCAGCAAGACGTCTTTCTACTCAGCAAGTTTATTCAGGTATACACAAATACAGTTACATAGATTATCATACATAGCAGCACATGTGTAGAGAACCCAGGATAACCCAAAAAAGGCAGACAAAATGACTTATTTCCATTGGGGTCCTTTTAATACCTTATTGAGTCCCGTAGCTCGATCGCTAGTGCACGCAACTTACACACTGAGGTCCGGAGTTCGAATCTACGGTATGGCTGGATAACATTAGGACACGTTTCCATAAGACACCTATAAAATGGGTACCTGGATGTTAGTCGACTGGTGTGGGTCGCATTCTGGGACAAAGCTGACCTAATTTGCCCGAAAGGCTAAGCATAACAAGCGGCTTTCTATATAGTAGTATGTCATTGATGTCAGCTAGGACTGTATACCTTGTACATGTACTTGTAGAAGTTATTATTATTATTATTATTATTATTATTATTATTATTATTATTTATAATTATTATTATTATTATTATTATTATTATTATTATTATTATACTATAAAGGAGATAATATTATTATACTATAAAGGAGATAATATTATTATACTATAAAGGAGATATTAAGATTGAGATTATTTATTTCTCTGTAAAAATTACAATGTGTGTTTTACATCCTGGTCGATCACCATGCCCAGCCCTTCTAGGGCAGGGTAGGTGCCAAGGCTGGAGCTTGCTACCATCTGCGGCTCGCAAGCCTGCCCTTCCCGTCAGCCTCCTTGGGGCGGGGAAGGTGGCAGACCAGAGAGGCCTAGCAACTATCTACCTACCTGCCTCGTGCTGGTGGGGAAATGTGGCTAGGCCTGGGGCCAGTTGGTCCCACCGCTGAGGGGTACCCCCTCCCATGGAGACATAGGTCTCTGCTACTTCCCCGACAGGTAGCCGGAGCCGGGTCGCCATCTGGTAAAGACCCGGGCCGGGAGAATTCCCGGTGAATCAACACCTCACCTGTTTTACATTTAGAAGACAATAATTACAAAGATGGCCGTTAGCATGCCTAGCATGCTCGGGCATGCTAGGCATTTCGGGCAGACTTAATACTAGTTTTTAATCTATATTAAAAACTAGTATTAGTTATTTATATTTACCATGTGTGTTAGCTAAAAAAAATAAAAATAATTCTGCTTCCTTTCTGTCGCTACAAAAAGAAAGGGAGGAGAATGAGTTTTCATTTTTTTTTAGCTATCACACATGTAAATATAAATAACATATTTGACTGTCTCCGTTACTTTTATTATTATTATTATTATTATTATTATTATTGTTATTGCTATTATTATTATTCACGAAGAAGCGCTAAAACCGTAAGGTCAATATATATATATATATATATATATATATATATATATATATATATATATATATATATATATATATATATATATATATATATATATATATATATATATATATACCCAGTGGTGTATGACTCTCAGTTTATATAAACTAAAACCTGCTGCCTATGTTCAGCTATTAGGTCTCCTAACACCTGCTGCCTCTGTTCAGCTATTAGGTCTCCTAACACCTGCTGCCTCTGTTCAAATATTAGGTCTCCTAGTGAATCGCTCATTACTTTATAATTTGTTCATGATTGTAACCATGTATAAACGTAAGTAAATTTACTTACTTACATGATTCATTACCTTTGTAACTTGTGAGTTTATTACCTTTGTAACTTGCTCAGCTATCAAACTTTGAGGTCCAGTCCCTGGACCCATTATGTACCTCAGTAATCTTTTGACTACCGCCCACAGGATGGGTATGAGGTGCATAATAAAGATATCAAACTAACTAACACCTGCTGCCTCTCTTCAGCCAGCTGTGAATATTTCCCAGTTAGTTACTCTACAGTTGTGTCAATCTGACGAAAGACCTACGAACCACTACGAAAATAATTGACCCTTATTATTATTCCTTTCGAGGTAATAGTGGTTTATTAGTTTTAAGATTAGGTAAGCCACGCTATTGTTTATTCTAAAAAATCTTCAAATATTTTACAGACAACAACAGAAGATGAAGAAGAAGAAGGTTTAATTGAAATTATAAACCCCATAGGTTTAGTAATCTATGATAACCTAATCAAATTGGTTTATTTTCATTATGATTTTTTTTAGGTTGCCAATTTAGTTCTGGTGTAACAAAATGGATAGTAATAATAAAAATAAAAATAATAATCTTTTAAGGAAATTCCTTGACAGGTGCTGGATGGTTCTAGAGCAGTTTGGTGCTTGATGGTTGTAGAGCTTGAGAGGTGCTGGATTGTTGTAGAGCTTGAGAGGTGCTGGATGGTTGTAGAGCTTGAGAGGTGCTGGATGGTTCTAGAGCTTGACAGGTGCTCGATGGTTCTAGAGCTTGACAGGTGCTCGATGGTTCTAGAACTTGACAGGTGCTCGATGGTTCTAGAGCAGTGTGGTGGATATCTTTCTCAAGTCTTATCAAGTGCTTTCCCACGTACTGAAGTGAAGGCATGTGACCACAGTTACGGCTCCTCTACCCCAAATTTTCCTTGGTCTCTCACCCGGGCCACGCTCCTTTAGTTTACTTATCATCCCATTACAGTGCAGGTGGTCATATTTTCCCCTTTAGCCCTTCCCTGTGGCCAGCTCCCTGGGATTATTGTGGCCAGTCGTCATCTTTTACTGTGGCCATATCACGCTTATCACTGCAGCCAGCCTTCACTGTGGCCAGCCCTCACTGTGGCCAGCCTTCACTGTGGCCAGGAAACACTTCTCACTGGCCAACTCACAACACTTACTGTGCCTGTCTTTACAACTTGTGTGACGCAGTTGCTGCTGCTCTCCCTGGCGCTTTAGTTTAATATCTTCAGTATGCACCCCATACCCATCCTGTGGGAGGTAGTCACCGGAATTATACTTTTTATAAAATGACCCTGTTAAGTGTTGCACTCCGAAGAAGCAAGAATTGCCTACAGTAGTGTGCACATTAATTGGAAAGGAGTAAATTTTGTGATTATCTCATAATATGTCTTAGTCTCTGACTTAATTAATGTAGTTTGGGTTCTTTTCTTTTCAGAAGAGTTTCCTATCGACCTTCTGGCAATCATCCAGCTGTGGTGTTACCCCTGCAACTCTCGTCAGTGCTACAACAGCTATCGTTCTGTAAGGCTATTCCTGCAAGCATGTTCCGTGAGTGAATGTGGTTTCGCCAAATTCTTCCCTCGAGCTGTCCCGTATCTCGAGGGTGTCCCGATAGCTCGATCGCTAGCGCACTCAGCTCACACACTGAGGTCCGGGGTTCGATTCTCCTCCGGTACGGCTGGAAAACATTAGGGGCGTGTTTCCATAAAACACCTGCTGTCCCTGACCCTGTTCACCCATCAGTTTAAAATAGGTACCTGGGTGTTAGTCGACTGGTGTGGGTCGCATCCTGGGACAAAAACTGACCTAATTTGCCTGAAATGTTCAGCATAACAAGGGGCTTTATATACAGTAGTATGTTATTGATGTCAGCTAGACCTGTATACCATGTACATGTACTTGTAGTAAATAAAGATATTATTATATTATTATTACTGCCGAAATTCATGATAGATGTTACACCTAGGAAGCGTGCAAATGCTGTAGCTCTTAGAAAACATGACGATTTAAGTATCAGACAGATCACCGAAAAAATTGAGCTTAGCAGTCATATGTTGGTGGGATTCTGAAGAGCTGACGACACTGCTGATTATGGAAGAAAACGGGAGACAACACCTCACGATGACAAGGTTATCTATCATCAGAAGTAAAAATCTACAGTTATCATAAGAAGCAAAAATCTACAGAGATATCTGACTTCAGGTGGCGTATGTGTTGATTCTTCAGCTGTTGACGAAGGCGCCTTGAAGTTGGCAGCACTGCCAGAAAGCCGGTAAACAATCATTGACGGCTGTTATGAAGAAAAAACGGCTGCGGTGGGCACTTGATCAGAGGTGGCGCATTTTGAAGTACATGGGTAGTGAGACAGCAAAAGCGAACCTCTTTGAATGGACACATTGAACACGCGCCAAAACACCCACCTAAGATGTTTTGGGGTAGTTTTAATGTTAAAAGCCGTGGACGGCAATCCTGGCAACTTATTTGCTTCCCGTTGTGGATAGAGACTTTCTTGATGGAGAAGGCATTTTCCAGCAGGATCTTGCTCCATGTCACTCTTCCAGAAAAATGCTGACATTCTTCGAAGAGAGTGAGCTAAGCGTTCTAAATTGGCCTGGGAACTCTTCTGACCTCAACCCAATTGAGAATCTATGGGCAATAACCAAACACAAAATCGCGAAACAGGACTGTTCAACTGTGAAGTTAATTGCTGCTGTCATCAGGACCTGGTACCACCACGAAGGACTTGCCAAAATGTGTTCAACATTGGTCGATTCTATGCCAAATCGTGTAGTAATACTTATAAAAGCAATGGGTAGTCAAATTTCTTATTAATTCAATTATCTGTCATATAATTGCCGTGTATTTTTCAAATAAACATTACTTTTCCAAAAAAATGTCTTATTTCATCACTGTCCCAAATTATATGCACACTACTGTAACTCCCCTTACTCTCTCTCTTTTACACAGGGTTCTACAAGGTTAGGTTAAGATTCCTAACTTTATTTACAAGCTAAGAGTTGTTATGTAAATCAGTTCATTTGAAAGCCTTTTTTTTATTGTTATGAGACATACAAGTATGGAACAGGATGAAGTTGGAGCCATCTGTGAGCCAACAGTTTCATTTGATCAACTGACTTTATTTCGTTAATGTCATTATGCTGTACGAACATGTTCCAGACTTGAGTCATCCTAGAAATAAATGATCTCAGATGAGGTGATGTTCTGGAGAAGGTTACAACCAGAGTGAAGTTTCTGCTGGCTGCCCGTCTTGTGGTGTAGAAGCTCACTTCTCACTGTCCTCGGAGTGGAGTCAACTGTGGTACTTTCACAGTATTCGCTTTGTACATAACAGAAAGACCACCTACATTCCTCCAGTGTTGAAGGCTCTGCTCAAATGACAAATCTATCCAGGCTGGATTCAGGCGAGAGATGAATTGTCTTGTTCTATTCTGTTGTGTCAAGAATGCACAGAAAAATTTCTCTGCAAGCATAAGAACGATAAATTATTGGGAATGGCCGAAGTCCCTTGATTTGTACTCTCTGGAACGCAGGCGAGAAAGGTACATGATAATATACACTTGGAAAATCTTAGAGGGACTAGTCCCAAATCTGCACACGAAAATCATACCTTACGAAAGCAAAACACTTGGCGAGTACGTTAAGAGAAAACACAATAAGTGTCAGGGGCCCAAGACTGTTCAACTGCCTCCCAGCATACATAAGGGGGATTAACAATAGACCCCCCTGGCAGTCTTCAAGAAAGCACTAGACAGGCACCTAAAATGAGTACCTGACTAACCAGGCTGTGGGTCTGACCCCCCTGGCAGTCTTCAAGAAAGCACTAGACAGGCACCTAAAATGAGTACCTGACTAACCAGGCTGGGGGTCAACGCCTTGAGGGCGTTGACCCCCAAAACCCTCTCCAGGTATAAAAGTTGCAAATTAGATGGAGGGCAGCAATATGAGAAAGTGGAGCAGACTCAATATGTAAGCAGACTTGTGCCTCGTACAGAATCTTGCAACCTCTACTGTCAAGCAGATGTGAGATATGTCAAAGTGCTGAAAGCTTTCTGGCTTCTTTGTTTGCAAGATTTACAACGTAGTTCTTCATGGTCAGTTTGGAGTCAAATATCACCCCAGAGATATCAACTTCGTGCCCGGGTACCACCGTCATCATTTGTGTGTTCTCAGGACCAAATGCTACCTGCCATAGTTATCCCCAGGCACACACACACACAAACACAAACACACACACACAAACACACACACAAACACACACACACACACACACACACACACAAACACACACACACAAACACACACACACACACACACACACACACACACACACAAACACACACACACACAAACACACACACACACATACACACACACACACACACACAGGACCAGGCAGAACTACAAAGGGATCTGGACAGGCTGCAAGCCTGGTCCAGCAATTGGCTCCTGGAGTTCAACCCCACCAAGTGCAAAGTCATGAAGATTGGGGAAGGGCAAAGTAGACCGCAGACGGAGTACAGCCTAGGGGGCCAGAGACTGCAAACCTCAATCAAAGAAAAAGATCTTGGGGTGAGTATAACACCAGGCACATCTCCTGAGGCGCACATCAACCAAATAACTGCTGCAGCATATGGGCGCCTAGCAAACCTAAGAACAGCATTCCGACATCTTAACAAAGAATCGTTCAGGACCCTGTACACTGTGTACGTTAGGCCCATACTGGAGTACGCAGCACCAGTTTGGAACCCACACCTAGCCAAGCACGTGAAGAAGCTCGAGAAAGTGCAAAGGTTTGCAACAAGACTAGTCCCGGAGCTAAGGGGTATGTCCTACGAGGAGAGGTTAAGGAAAATCGACCTGACGACACTGGAGGACAGGAGGGATAGGGGGGACATGATAACAACATATAAGATACTGAGAGGAATTGACAAAGTGGACAGAGACAGAATGTTCCAGAGATGGGACACAGCAACAAGGGGACACAGTTGGAAGTTGAAGACTCAGATGAATCACAGAGATGTTAGGAAGTATTTCTTCAGTCACAGAGTGGTCGGGAAGTGGAATAGTTTAGGAAGTTATGTAGTGGAGGCAGGCTCCATACATAGCTTTAAGAAGAGGTATGATAAAGCTCATGGCGCAGGGAGAGTGACCCAGTAGCGGCCAGTGAAGAGGCGGGGCCAGGAGCTATGAATCGACCCCTGCAACCACAACTAGGTGAGTACAACTAGGTGAGTACACACACACACACACAGTGATTTCTGTGGGCTGGCAATAGTGAGTGTTGTGTGTTGGCTACAGTGGTTTCTATGTGCTAGCTACGGTATTGTGGCTGTCGATACCTTTCGCCTGCTCAGCAGGCTCTTCAGTCGAATAGAGAGGTGACACTTAAAAACTGGAGACAACAGAAGCAGAACCAAGTTCACATCTTCATTGCTTCTGCTGTTTTCATTAATTAATTCACGTCAGTATTCGACAGAAGCTTGTTGATCAGGAGATACATTTCGACAATAAAAACACACAACTGTTGCATGTGTCTCCCATTCATCTACTTGTCGGTCTTGAGCGTTAATATATTATCATAGCTGCACTATATTGGGACGCAACGTAAATATAGAGAGCGTGGCTCACATGAGAGGGTAGGGAATGAGGGACGGTGACTGTGGGGTGACTGATTAGTGTGAGAGTACAAGAGGACACTGAGGCTTCGCTCATTGACGTTGCATTTTACCTCAGTACGTGGGAAAACTAATGATAATGTTACAGCAAGACAGACATCTGGCATACTGTACTCTAAATGGTGATCCACTGCCAAGTGTGAAATATATACAGTGGAACCCCGGATTTCGTACTTAATCCGTTCCAGAAGATCGGTCTACATCTGAAACATACGAAAACCGAAGTAATATTTCCAATAAGAAATAATGTAAACAGAATTAATCCGTTCCAGACACCCAAAAATATTAACAACAAATACATTTTTTAAAGAAATAAATATAAAGCACTAATGAAATGGATAAGTGAACATTTAAATCACTATTACATACCTTTATTGAAGACTCTTGTTGGCGTATGTGATCTCTGTTTCGTTAGCATATTTACCCCTTTCACAACTTTAGCTTCCTTGATTTCTACTTTCTTTTGCCAGGATGGAACAGATTGTTGATTTTGACTTCCCATACATCCTGGCAAGCTCGGCTAAACGTATTTTTCTACAATCTCTTTCTTGAATTCTATCGTGTTTCTCACCTTCTTTACCAAAGGGCTGGCACTAGGAACTTTCTTTGGGCCCATGGTGGCTTATTTTGCAGTCGCACTCAATAGTTAAGCACATAAAACAATGGATTATTACGAAATGTTTTGGATGAACGCGCGAAATAACGCTCACTCGACCAGTGGCTCTGAGCCAGACTGAGTGGCGGCATCCTGGGTGGGCGGACGCGTCTGATACATACGATTTCTGGGTGGAGGTACAAAATCCGGACCAAAATTTCGCCCAAAAAAGTGGTCTAAATCCGAAACATACGATATTTGGTGCTTATGAAATCCGGAGTTCCACTGTATATCTTTTATTCTCTAACCTTCAGTGTCGCTATGGGTTTTTCTCTATCCCCTGTCCTTTCTATGAAATACTTTGAGACTGTTCTATTTAATACTCTTGGTGTATGTCATTCCCTCTGGCTCCGCTATGTAGATGATGTCTCTGCTCTTTGGCCCCATGAGTCTAGTCTCTTCCAATCATTGCTCGGTGCATTTAACAATCCTGCTTCTTCTATCATATTCAATGCTGAATGAGAATCCAACTCTTTGTTTCCTTTCCTTGATGTATACATGTTCATCGCTCGGCTACAGGCTTTTCTTTTCTCGTTTATCGCAAGCCTATGCACAGTAGCACGTACATTCACTACTTTTCTTGCCATGCTTTTTTTATTAAGAAAAGTGTTCTTATTTCACTCTTTCTCAGTGCCCTCCACATTGGTGACCCTCTGTTCCTTGACTAGGAACAGTTTGATCTCTCGCCTTGGCTATCTTTCCACTTTCATAAACTCTGTCTCCTCACGTTGTAAACAAACTTTCTTCTCTCCCAAATTCTCTACTGTGAAATCTCCTGTTATTTGCCTTCCCTATATTTCCAGTCTCTCAAATCTTAATAACTCTCTCTGTTCCTTAGACATCAAACTTACTTTTCGTCAAACTGACATTCTTCGTAGTTATCACATTTGTACCTCTCCTCCATCTTCTGATGCTTCCACACTCAATTCCATTTCCAGTTCCTCTTGTCCTCTCCAATACTTAGGAGGAAGTGGCCGCTCTCTTTCTAACAGACTTAAAGAGCACGTGAGAAGTGTTAGAACTTGCTGACACTAACAATGTTCTTTTCCGTCATGTTAGGGATCACAGTCATCCTCTTAACTGGTCCACTGCCAGACGCCGTCGTGTTGAAGCATCCCTTATACACAACTTTCCTAATATGAATCTTAGTACTGGCTTTGTCTTCCTTTCTCATTCATTTGTCAAATGTTCTAAACCTCAGAACACTCATGACCTAACGTGATCTTTACCTCCTCCTCTCTTCTCCTTTCCTATATTTTCTTTACCTTTTTCTCTCTTTTGTCTAGGTGAGTTCTGGCCTATGAGGTTTTTCTTCTTCTGTGATTTTGGTCCCGCTCTCGTGGGTCAGTAACTCTCCTACACTGTTCCTTTTCCTTTCATTTTCTCGTTCTTTGACTCCTCCTTCACCTCCCCCTCCTCCTCCGCCCCCTCCCCTTCCTACTACTACTACTACCACCACTCCCACCACTATCTCTATCAATCATTGTAGCCACCCCCTATCAATCATTGTAGCCACCCCCTATCAATCATTGTAGCCACCCCTATCAATCATTGTAGCCACCCCTATCAATCATTGTAGCCACCCCTATCAATCATTGTAGCCACCCATTTCAATCATTGTAGCCACCCTTATCAATCATTGTAGCCACCCCCTATCAATCATTGTAGCCACCCCTATCAATCATTGTAGCCACCCCCTATCAATCATTGTAGCCACTCCCTATCAATCATTGTAGCCACCCCCTATCAATCATTGTAGCCACCCTCTATCAATTATTGTAGCCACCCCCTATCAATCATTCTAGCCAACCCATTTCAATCATTGTAGCCACCCTTATCAATCATTGTAGCCTCCACCTATCAATCATTGTAGCTATCCCTATCAATTAATGTAGCCACACCTATCAATCATTGTAGCCACACCTATCAGTCATTGTAGCCACACCTATCAATCATTGTAGCCACACCTATCAATCATTGTAGCCACACCTATCAATCATTGTAGCCACACCTATCAATCATTGTAGCCACACCTATCAGTCATTGTAGCCACACCTATCAATCATTGTAGCCACACCTATCAATCATTGTAGCCACACCTATCAATCATTGTAGCCACACCTATCAATCATTGTAGCCCCTGTCACTCACTGTAACCACCCTCTATCAGTCATTGTAGCCACCCCCTAACAACCATTGTGGTGAGACCCCAGACCCTCACGGACCATCCCTCAGTGGTCAGTCCTCAGTGGTCAGTCCTCAGTGGTCAGTCTTCAGTGGTCAGTCGTCACTGGCCAGCTGCATCTCCAGTACTCCAGCTGGTTCTCTCTCACGACATCTCTACGAACGTCATAAGAAATCCACATATGTAAATATCAGTATAAAATATTGCCAGTAGATTATAATGATGTCATTCTCCTGAGAAACAAACAACTGCAGTAATGTGTGTGTGTGTATATATATATATTATATATGGCGAATTGACAGCTACACAACCAAGAATTAATTTATATATTCTAGTAAGTACGATACACCAGATCAATATTCCAAAATACATCGTCATTCTTGGTTGGAAGTCGCTCAGGTGCATTCTGTAGTTACTGGCCTTGATGTTTTGAAGCCACCTGGAAGAGCCCCACACGCCGCCTGGAAGAACCCCACACGCCGCCTGGAAGAGCCCCACACGCCGCCTGGAAGAGCCCCACACGCCGCCTGGAAGAGCCCCACACGCCGCCTGGAAGAGCCCCACACGCCGCCTGGAAGAGCCCCACACGCCGCCTGGAAGAGCCCCACACGCCGCCTGGAAGAGCCCCACACGCCGCCTGGAAGAGCCCCACACGCCGCCTGGAAGAGCCCCACACGCCGCCTGGAAGAGCCCACACGCCGCCTGGAAGAGCCCCACACGCCGCCTGGAAGAGCCCCACACGCCGCCTGGAAGAGCCCCACACGCCGCCTGGAAGAGCCCCACACGCCGCCTGGAAGAGCCCCACACGCACACACACAGGAGGGCTAGGGGAGACATGATAACGACATACAAAATACTGCGTGGAATAGATAAAGTGGACAGAGACAGGATGTTCCAGAGAGGGGACACAGAAACAAGGGGTCACAATTGGAAGTTGAAGACTCAGACGAGTCAAAGAGGTGTTGTGAAGTATTTCTTCAGTCATAGAGTTGTCAGGAAGTGGAATAGTCTAGCAAGTGATGTAGTGGAGGCAGGAACCATACATAGCTTTAAGACGAGGTATGATAAAGCTCATGGAGCAGGGAGAGAGAGGACCTAGTAGCGGTCAGCGAAGAGGCGGGGCCAGGAGCTAAGTCTCGACCCCTGCAACCCCAATTAGGTGAGTACAATTAGGTTAGTACACACACACACCTGTTAATTCCCATGACTGCAGTAGCAACGAAATGCATGTGGGTGTTGTTGTACAGTACACTGCCTCTGCACAGAGGTGAAACTCGTGCAACATCAACACTGTAAACAACTCAAGGACATTCCCAGCATTTAAGATATATAAAGTGGACTCATATCTTCACTAGCCTAGTTTGCTGCTCTTCCAGCGCTGGACCAGACCGTTTTCAGATTACCAGAGACGGTATTAACAGTGCCATGAAGACTTTCCTGTGCTTGGTGGCAGTGTTGACTGTTCACGCAGTGCAGAGCCCTGGTGAGACAATGAAGGAATTCTGTGTTTTATGTTTTTTATCATGGACATTTCCCCAATAATAGGAAAAAATGGTTTAATTTTTTATACCACTTTTCCTGCCTTAGTTAAATTTTATATTAAAAAGTAATTGTAAGATTAACCCTTCGCAACATTTATCAACAAATGTTATAATTATTCCACTGATTGAGCTTTTAAAAACTGCGGCAGTGCACCTCAGAGAGGGTGAGAATGTTATATATAATTTGATTAATTCTTAAAAAGGATGTTTTCGAAAGGTTCATGATTTGAGTAATAGTTAACCAGGATGTTTCTGAGAGCTTTGGCCTTTCTTAATTTAGTTTTCATTTTTGTCTTTGCTAACCAAAACAATCACTTCAGAGTTAATCACACAAGGGGACAAAGAGTTCAGAACACAGCTCGTCCTAAATGGGTATCTAAGACCTATGCAAAAATAAATGTGATGAAGTATTGCTGGAAAACTGTCTTAGATTAATGTATTTGGTGAACATAGCTAATTCTTGCTCCGGCCTTGTGAAATATCATACAGATCAAGGTAGACAAGCAGTGTGGCATAACTAATTCTGATACAAAAAATTCTTCCTGTACAGGCCACATCGAAAACTTCATCCAGACAGACAGTGGTGATGGTTCAATCACGCTGGAGTGGGACTTCGTGGAAGGAGTCGACCCTCTTCAGAAGTACACTCTTATGATTGACAATGACCCTGGCTACACAATGGACATCCACTGCCCTTTGAGTCACTGTTCTGTTACCGTCAATTACCTGGAAGCTTGCAAGGCACACAAGTTCGACCTCATGCCCTACTTTACCGAAGCAACGACTGGTACATACCAAGGAGATGTGGCTACGTACACTGGTTTCGCGGATGATAAACGTAAGTATTCACCTAATTGTGGTTGCAGGGGTCGATTCACAGCTCCTGGCCCTGATTCTTCACTGTTCGCTTCTAGGTCACTCTCTCCCTGCTCCATAAGTTTTATCATACCTCTTCTTAAAGCTATGTATGGTTCGTGCCTCCACTACATCACTTTCTAGACTAATCCATTTCCTGACAACTCTATGACTGAAGAAATACTTCCTAACATCCCTGTGACTCATCTGAGTCTTTAACTTCCAATTGTGACCTCTTTTTGCTGTGTCCCAGATCTGGAACATCCTGTCCCTGTCCACCTTGTCGATTCCTCTCAGTATTTTATATGTCGTTATCATATCCCCCCTATCTCTCCTGTCTTCCAGTGTCATCAGGTCGATTTTCCTTAACCTCTCCTCGTAGGACATGCCTCTTAGCTTTGGGACTAGTCTCGTTGCAAACCTTTGGACTTTCTCTAATTTCCTGACGTGCTTGGCCAGGTGTGGGTTCCAAACTGGTGCTGCATACTCCAATATGAGCCTGAAGCACACGGTGTACAGAGTCCTGAACGATTCCCTTTCTGAGATGTCAAAATGCTATTCTTAGGTTTGCTAGGCGCCCACATAATACAGCAGTTATTTGGTTGATGTGTGCCTCAGGAGATGTGCTCGGTATTATACTCACCCCAAGATCCTTTTCCTTGAGTGAGGTTTGTAGTCTTTGGACCCCTAGACTGTACACTGTGTGCGGTCTTCTTTGTCCTTCCCCAATCTTCATGACTTTGCACTTGGTAGGGTTGCAGCCTGTCCAGATCCCTTTGTAATCCTGCCTGGTTCTCCTTCGATTTAATTCTCCTCATTAACTTCACATCATCTGCAAACAGGGACACTTCTGAATTATTCCTTCCGTCATGTCATTCACATATACCAGAAACAGCACCGGTCCTTGAAATGACCCCTGTGGAACTCCGCTCGTCACAGGCGCCCACTCTAACACCTTTTCATGTACCATGACTTGCTGATGAATTCCTGTCAGGTATTCTCTGATCCACTGCTGTGCCTTCCCTGTTATCCCTGCCTGGTCCTCCAACTTTTGCACTAATCTCTTGTGTGGAACTGTGTCAAGAGCCCTCTTACAGTCCAAGAAGACGCAGTCTACCCACCCCTCTCTCTCTTGTCTTACTACTGTCACCTTGTCATAAAGTTCCAGTAGGTTTGTAACACAGGATTTCCTTTTCCTGAATTCGTGCTGGTTGTCGTTGATAATCTTATTCCTTTCTAGGTGCTCCACCACCCTTCTCCTGACAATATTCTCCACGACTTTGCATACTATACATGTCAATGACACTGGTCTGTCGTTTAATGCTTCGTCTCTATCTTTTTTTTAAAAATTGGGACTGCATTTGCTGTCTTCCATACTTCAGTTAGTCGCCCTGTTTCGATAGACGTGTTGTAGATTGTTGTTAGTGGTACACATAGTTTCTCTGCTCTCTCTCTCAAAACCCATGGAAAGATGTTATCCGGCCCCATCGCCTTTGAGGTATCTTGTTTGCTTAGCAGCCTCTTCACCTCCTCCTCGGTTGTATGTGTTGTGTGCAGCACTTGATGGTGTACCCCACCTTTCCGTCTTTCTGGAGTTCTTTCTCTCTCCTCTGTGAATACTTCTTTGAATCTAATGTTGAGTTCCTCACATACTTCTCGGTCGTTTCTTGCGATCTCTCCTCCTTCCTTCCTCAGTCTGATTACCTGGTCCTTGACTGATGTTTTACTCTTGATATGGCTGTACAACAGCTTCGGGTCGGATATGGCTTTCGCTGCTGTCATTTTCGTATTGTCATTGGGCCTCCCTCCTTACCTGAGCATATTCATTTCTGGCTCTTCGAGTACTCTCCTTATTCTCCTAGGTCCTTTGCCTTTTAAACTTCTTTCATTCTCTAGCACATTTGGTTTTGGCCACTACACCTTTGGGTGAACCAAGGGCTCGTCCTGGCCTTCTCATTGTGTGTGTGTGTGTGTGTGTGTGTGTGTGTGTGTGTGTGTGTGTGTGTGTGTGTGTATTCACCTGATTTTGGTTGCACGTGTGTGCGTGCGTAACTAGTGGTCGCCAGAAGTAAGTTTCGTTTCTGTTAATTTTCAAAGATTCACAAGAAAAGCTGTATGTGTGGTTCTACACCCTACTAAATCATGTCTGTGTCTAGGTATCTTAACCAAACTGGGCATTTATGAGTAATTATTGCCGCATGCAGCCGTGACCTCTCCCAGCAACTTGGTAGTGGCGGGAGAAGACGACAACGGGACGACCTTACAATGGGACGCTCCTGCTGAGAACGCAGAGTGTGTAGATCACTACGATGTGTGCACCAAAGCCGAGGGAAGCGAGGAATCTGTGTGTGAATCGGTAAGTAGGTTCGGCAGGTGGTTGGAGAGAGAGCCAGATGGTGGTGAGGGAAAGGGCCAGATGGTGGTAATGGAAAGGACCAGGTGATGGTAATGGAAATGACCAGGTGGTGGTGTTGGTGAGGGAGAGGGCCAGGTAGTGGTGAGGGAGAGGGCCAGGTAGTAGTGAGGGAGAGAGCTAGGTGGTGGTGGTGAGGAATAGGGCCAGGTGGTGGTGACGGTAAGGGAGAGGGCCAGGTGGTGTTGGTGAGGGAGAGGGCCAGGTGGTGGTGGTGAGGGAGAGGGCCAGGTAGTGGTGATAGAGAGGGCCAGGTGGTGGTGGTAAGGGAGAGGGCCAGGTTGTGGTGGTGAGGGAGAGGGCCAGTTAGTGGTGAGGGAGAGGGCCAGGTGTTAAGGAAGACCAGATGCCGACTGTAATTGTATCGACAGGTGGAGGACACGTCGGCCACCATATCTTCCCTGCAGGCCTGTGGCAAGTACGACGTGACAGTGACACCCGTGACACCGTCTGGTAACGAGGGACCTTCCGTAGAAGACACCATCACCACCCAGGATGGAGGTACGTTAATAATATCACCAGAAAATTCCACTGTTATTATCATATTCATAATGGGAAAACTTAACATGGATCATACTACACCTGGGTGAGGCTTAGTGTAAATAAAATATCGACCAGCAGCGTCAGAGTGCCCTGTCTTGAAGAGTACCAAGAAACCCCAGGTACACCTGGCAGGTGGTAACTCAGAAATGAAGACAGTGGTACCAGAAAATCCTTTTAATGCTACATTTTGCCCAAGGATACGCTTTATTAAGTGCAGTGTAAGTATTCGTATAAATATTCACTGCTACCATTGTCTTTATTTCCACGTGTGGAGTTTTGTCATTGTGCACCTAGGTGATAACTCGTTAGGATAACATTGTGCACCTAGGTGATAACTCGTTAGGATAACATTGTGCACCTAGGTGATAACTCGTTAGGATAACATTGTGCACCTAGGTGATAACTCGTTAGGATAACATTGTGCACCTAGGTGATAACTCGTTAGGATAACATTGTGCACCTAGGTGATAACTCGTTAGGATAACATTGTTCACCTAGGTGATAACTCGTTAGGATAACATTGTTCACCTAGGTGATAACTCGTTAGGATAACATTGTTCACCTAGGTGATAACTCGTTAGGATAACATTGTGCACCTAGGTGATAACTCGTTAGGATAACATTGTTCACCTAGGTGATAACTCGTTAGGATAACATTGTGCACCTAGGTGATAACTCGTTAGGATAACATTGTTCACCTAGGTGATAACTCGTTAGGATAACATTGTTCACCTAGGTGATAACTCGTTAGGATAACATTGTGCACCTAGGTGATAATCGTTAGGATAACATTGTTCACTAGGTGATAACTCGTTAGGATAACATTGTTCACCTAGGTGATAACTCGTTAGGATAACATTGTTCACCTAGGTGATAACTCGTTAGGATAACATTGTTCACCTAGGTGATAACTCGTTAGGATAACATTGTGCACCTAGGTGATAACTCGTTAGGATAACATTGTGCAACTAGGTGATAATTCGTTAGGATAACTGTGCACCTAAGTGATAACTCGTTAGGATAACATTGTTCACCTAGGTGATAACTCGTTAGGATAACATTGTTCACCTAGGTGATAACTCGTTAGGATAACATTGTTCATCTAGGTGATAACTCGTTAGGATAACATTGTTCACCTAGGTGATAACTCGTTAGGATAACATTGTGCACCTAGGTGATAACTCGTTAGGATAACATTGTGCACCTAGGTGATAACTCGTTAGGATAACATTGTGCACCTAGGTTATAACTCATTAGGATAACATTGTTTACCTAGGTGATAACTCGTTAGGATAACATTGTTCACCTAGGTGATAACTCGTTAGGATAACATTGTTCATCTAGGTGATAACTCGTTAGGATAACATTGTTCACCTAGGTGATAACTCGTTAGGATAACATTGTGCACCTAGGTGATAACTCGTTAGGATAACATTGTGCACCTAGGTTATAACTCATTAGGATAACATTGTTCACCTAGGTGATAACTCATTAGGATAACATTGTGCACACAAGAATCGCTTAACAGTTGAGGGTCAGTTATCACTACTCTTGACACAACAGATGACGCACATACTATCTACAATTATTGCTGTATTCATGGACAACACTTAGAGATGTCCACAATTATTATTTTTTTCATCTGAACGCCTCGTTGATCGTGTTCTGTACTTGTCTTGAGACAATTAGCACACAGGAAAACAGAATTACAGAGATTACAGTGGGATGACATTCTTGCATATAACAATATGTTTTAGATATTACAATCGTTTCAAAGACTCATGTCTCATCATAAAGTTGTTAATTATTTACATAGCACAGTAGTGCGGATATGATCTTTAACTTTCCAATGTGTTATCATTAACTCTGAAGTTACAGTCATTTCGTAGATTAACCTCGCCATTCAGTAGTTAACTAAACTAGTTGATACAAAGTGTGGAAAGGATCGTAGAATTTCAGATATCATTAAGAATGGTGTGATCTGCCTTGTAACATGATACAAATGATCTTGACAACATACATGGTGTGTTGACTGCGCATATAATGTATTTGAGCTGAAATCAAGGGAGCGCATTAAGTTCAAGTTCAACAGGAGCTATTAAAAATATCTGGATGCTTTGAATTATTTTATTTTTTATTAACACATCGCCCGATTCCCACCAAGGCAGGGTGGCCCGAAAAAGAAAAACTTTCATCATCATTCACTCCATCACTGTCTTGCCAGAGGGGTACTTTACACTACAGTTATAAAACTGCAACATTAACACCCCTCCTTAGGTAGTAGGTTGGTAGACAGCAACCACCCAGGGAGGTACTACCGTCCTGCCAGGTGACTGTGAAACAGAAACCTGAAACTGTTTTACATGATGGTAGGATTGCTGGTGTCTTTTTTCTGTCTCATAAACACGCTGGATAACAGGTATATCTAGCTACTTCTACTTACACTTTAGGTCACACTACACAGGCATGCACATGCATATATATACATACACACATCTAGGTTTTTCTTCTTTTTCTTAATAGCTCTTGTTCTTTTTATTTTCTCTATTGTCCATGGGGAAGTGGAAAAGAATCTTTTCTCCGTAAGCCGTGTCGTATGAGGCGACTAAAATGCCGGGAGCAATGGGCTAGTAACCCCTTCTCCTGTACACATTTACTAAAAAATAGAAGAAAATGCTTTGAATATTAGTGAAAATCCCACGTAAATAAGAATCATATCGGTCAGAAAGTGGGGATCATAGGCAGAGGAAGAGTCATAAGTGAGGCATATAGGGGAAAAAAAGTTAGTAAAGGAGGGAAGGTTCATAAATGAGAAACAGAGGACGTGTAGAACATGGCCTGAGTGAGGCGTCTGCAGAGTCTGCCAGGGATGTGGACCGCAGCTGTCAGCTGCCGGGGACTTAGTGAATATACGTAAGTTAGAAGGTTTCCAGCACTGACCTGGTAGTCACTAGTGGAACACATGAAGCACTAACACTCAGCTAACACAAGTGAAGCACTAACACTCAGCTAACTCAAGTGAAGCACTAACACTCAGCTAACACAAGTGAAGCACTAACACTCAGCTAATACAAGTGAAGCACTAACACTCAGCTAACATAAGTGAAGCACTAACACTTAGCTAATACAAGTGAAGCACTAACACTCAGCTAACACAAGTGAAGCACTAACACTCAGCTAACTCAAGTGAAGCACTAACACTCAGCTAACACAAGTGAAGCACTAACACTTAGCTAATACAAGTGAAGCACTAACACTCAGCTAACATAAGTGAAGCACTAACACTTAGCTAATACAAGTGAAGCACTAACACTCAGCTAACATAATTGAAGCACTAACACTTAACTAAGACAAGTGAAGCACTAACACTCAGCTAACACAAGTGAAGCCCTAACACTCAGCTAACACAAGTGAAGCACTAACACTTAACTAAGACAAGTGAAGCACTAACACTCAGCTAACACAAGTGAAGCACTAACACTCAGCTAACACAAGTGAAGTACTAACACTTAACTAAGACAAGTGAAGCACTAACACCTAACTAAGACAATTTAAGCACTAACACTTAACTAACACAACACTAGTGAAACACTAACACTTAACTAACACAACACTAGTGAAACACTAACACTTAACTAACACAACACTAGTGAAGCACTAACACAACTAACACAACACAAGTGAAGAACTAACACTTAACTAACACAAGTGAAGCACTAACCCTTAACTAACACAAGTGAAGCACTAACCCTTAACTAACACAAGTGAAGCACTAACACTTAACTAACACAACACTAGTGAAGCACTAACACTTAACTAACACAACACAAGTGAAGCACTAACACTTAACTAACACAACACTAGTGAAGCACTAACACTTAACTAACACAACACAAGTGAAGCACTAACACTTAACTAACACAACACAAGTGAAGCACTAACACAACTAACACAACTCAGGTGAAGCACTACACTTAACTAACACAACACAAGTGAAGTACTAACACTTAACTAACACAACTCAGGTGAAGCACTACACTTAACTAACACAACACAAGTGAAGCACTAACACAACTCAGGTGAAGCACTACACTTAACTAACACAACACAAGTGAAGCACTAACACAACTCAGGTGAAGCACTACACTTAACTAACACAACACAAGTGAAGCACTAACACAACTCAGGTGAAGCACTACACTTAACTAACACAACACAAGTGAAGCACTAACACAACTCAGGTGAAGCACTACACTTAACTAACACAACACAAGTGAAGCACTAACACAACTCAGGTGAAGCACTACACTTAACTAACACAACACAAGTGAAGCACTAACACAACTCAGTTGAACACTACACTTAACTAACACAAACAAGTGAAGCACTAACACAACTCAGGTGAAGCACTACACTTAACTAACACAACACAAGTGAAGCACTAACACAACTCAGGTGAAGCACTACACTTAACTAACACAACACAAGTGAAGCACATGCATGTTGAACAAAGCATAAATTTCATTATTACTTTACATTACGAATAAAAAAATGCCACGTATTATATTACTAAACATTAATTATGACCTTAATAACAATAATAACTGAAGTAATTATTACACGGTAGTTGATCCATTTTAGGATTCAACAGTAAATGTAGAGTAAGTTTTATATGAGAGCGGAGACATGCAATGATCCCGCTAACATAAAGCTTATAGAGCAGCTATCTATCTCTCGTGATGACTGTCTTGTGAGATAAGCTATCCTAGGTTCTAATAGCCAGGTTCTTTCTTAAACAGTTCCCGGGCCACCTACCGATGTTATTGTGGGCATCATCACAGACTCCACCATTGACCTCAAGTGGAACGACCCTCTCACAAACCCTCTCTGCCTCAAGGAGTGAGTTCTTCTCATACTTGTCATTGTTTTTTTTTTTTAAATTCTGCGCTTAACAGAGTTTTTCCTTATGATTTGGGTATTTCATTTAGAGGAATTCTCTCTATTGAGTTTCACCACTATCTGACCTCACCCGCAGGTTCTCCATCACCTGCGGTGCCGTCACTGAACTGGCCAAGCCAGGTTACCTTCGTGCAGCGGAAGAGTACGACAACTATGCCACCATTGGACCCCTCGATGCCTGCACCCAATACCAGTGTGATATTGCCGCCATTGGTAAATCTGGCATTCCCAGCACTCCTATCACAGTGTTTGCTTCTACTAATGAGACAGGTGAGACAGGTTATTGAAGGGCAAGTCAGATCCCCTGTCTTCTAATAATATGTTATTTTTCCTCGATAATCTACCTTGTCCATAATTACTATCGCATTTGCTTCGTCTGCTTTCGTAAGGTGAAGTCCAGGATCTTTCCTTAATTCATGGTATAACTTAACTTGTCAATGTGCAACATAAGTATCCTCAAAGATTTGTTAAGTTATATCATGAATTAAGGAAAGATCCTGGACCTCACCTTACTAAAGCAGACAAATCAAATGCGATAGTAATTATGGACAAGGTAGAATATAGGGAAAAAATAAACATGATATTAGGAGACCGGGAAGGACTGTAAACAAAAGTAGTTCTCAAGGCTTATATAGTTGATGGATAAAGGTCAGAAAACGTCAATACGTAGTGACCAAATACTAACATCCATACGAACAGATCCCCTGGCTCCTCCCTACGTCCATGTGGACTCTGGCAACTCAACCGACTCCATTGACGTGACGTGGGGCACCAACACGGATGACAAGTGTGCAGGAGGTGGCTTCGTAATCTGCTGGAATGATGGGGTCCACCTTGAAGAGTGTGCGGATGTGCCCGCTGGCACCGACAACTTCACCATTCCTGACCTGACCCCGTGCAGCCGCTACGACATCTCTGTCAATGTTGTGACTCCTGACGGCACCAGCAGTGAGACAGTTACTGAATCCACCACCACTGCTGACGTTGGTAAGTATCAAGTCACGATAATTCCTCTTTGCTGCCTCTGCTGTAGTGTCACTGCATGAAGCTATGTTTTTGCAGCACTTAGTACTGTTCATCTGCCCACCATTATTCTGCACACTGTTGTACACCACTACTCTGCACACTGTTGTACACCACTACTCTGCACACTGTTGTACACCACTACTCTGCACACTGTTGTACACCATTACTCTGCACACTGTTGTACACCATTACTCTGCACACTGTTGTACACCATTACTCTGCACACTATTGTACACCACTACTCTGCACACTGTTGTACACCACTACTCTGCACACTGTTGTACACCATTACTCTGCACACTGTTGTACACCATTACTCTGCACACTGTTGTACACCATTACTCTGCACACTGTTGTACACCACTACTCTGCACACTGTTGTACACCACTACTCTGCACTGTTGTAACCACTACTCTGCACACTGTTGTACACCACTACTCTGCACACTGTTATACACCATTACTCTGCACACTGTTGTACACCACTACTCTGCACACAGTTGTACACCATTACTCTGCACACTGTTGTACACCATTACTCTGCACACTGTTGTACACCATTACTCTGCACACTGTTGTACACCATTACTCTGCACACTGTTGTACACCATTACTCTGCACACTGTTGTACACCATTACTCTGCACACGTTGTACACCATTACTCTGCACACTGTTGTACACCATTACTCTGCACACTGTTGTACACCATTACTCTGCACACTGTTGTACACCATTACTCTGCACACTGTTGTACACCATTACTCTGCACACTGTTGTACACCATTACTCTGCACACTGTTGTACACCATTACTCTGCACACTGTTGTACACCATTACTCTGCACACTGTTGTACACCATTACTCTGCACACTGTTGTACACCATTACTCTGCACACTGTTGTACACCATTACTCTGCACACTGCTGTACACCATTACTCTGCACACTGTTGTACACCATTACTCTGCACACTGTTGTACACCATTACTCTGCACACTGTTGTACACCATTACTCTGCACACTGTTGTACACCATTACTCTGCACACTGTTGTACACCATTACTCTGCACACTGTTGTACACCATTACTCTGCACACTGTTGTACACCATTACTCTGCACACTGTTGTACACCATTACTCTGCACACTGTTGTACACCACTACTCTGCACACTGTTGTACACCACTACTCTGCACACTGTTGTACACCACTACTCCACACTCTGCTGCTCTCTGCTGTATACCAGTACTCCACACCCTGCTGCTCTCTGCTGTACACCACTACTCAACACCCTGCTGCTCTCTGTATACACCAATACTCCACACCCTGCTGCTCTCTGCTGTACACCACTACTCAACACCCTGCTGCTCTCTGTATACACCAATACTCCACACCCTGCTGCTCTCTGCTGTACACCACTACTCCACACCTTGCTGCTCTCTGCTGTAAACAACTACTCCACACCCTGCTGCTCTCTGCTGTACACCACTACTCCACACCCTGCTGCTCTCTGCTGTACACCACTACTCCACACCCTGCTGCTCTTTGCTGTACACCACTACTCCACACCCTGCTGCTCTTTGCTGTACACCACTACTCCACACCCTGCTTCTCTTTGCTGTACACCAATACTGTTCAAGTTAGTGTTCTCTCCTGTACATCAGTGTTTCTCATGTTCCTGCCTTTAACTCCTGCAACACTACTTAGCTGTTCAGCAACACACACCTGTGCAATACAGGGGACACAACACACCTGTGAAATATAGGGCACACAACACACTTGTGCAATACAGGGCACACAACACACCTGTGCAATACAGGGCACACAACACACCTGTGCAATACAGGGCACACAACACACATGTGCAATACAAGGCACACAACACACCTGTGCAATACAGGGCCCACAAAACACCTGTGCAATACAAGGCACACAACACACCTGTGCAATACAGGGCACAAAACACACCTGTGCAATACAGGGCACACCACATCTGTACAATACAGGGCACACAACACACCTGTGTAATACAGGGCACACCACATCTGTACAATACAGGGCACACAACACACCTGTGAAATACAGGGCACACAACACACCTGTGCAATACAGGGCACACAACACACCTGTGCAATACAGGGCACACAACACATCTGTACAATACAGGGCACACAACACATCTGTGCAATACAGGGCACACAACTCACCTGTGCAATACAGGGCACACAACACACCTATGAAATACAGGGCACATAACACACCTGTGCAATACAGGGCACACAACACACTTGTGCAATACAGGGCACACAATACACCTGTACAATACAGGGTACACAACACACCTGTGCAATACAGGGCACACAACACACCTGTGCAATACAGGGCACACAACACACCTGTGCAATACAAGGCACACAACACACCTGTGCAATACAGGGCACACAATACACATGTGCAATACAGGGCACACAACACACCTGTGCAATACAAAGCACACAACACACCTGTGCAATACAGGGCACACCACATCTGTACAATATAGGGCACATAACACACATGTGCAATACAGGGCACACAACACACCTGTGCAATACAGGGCACACAACACACCTGTGCAATACAGGGCACACAACACATCTGTACAATACAGGGCACACAACACACTTGTGCAATACAGGGCACACAACACACCTGTGCAATACAGGGCACACAACACACCTGTGCAATACAGGGCACACAACACACCTGTGCAATACAGGGCACACAACAAACCTGTGCAATACAGGGCACAACACACCTGTGCAATACAGGGCACACAACACACCTGTGCAATACAGGTCACACAACACACCTGTGCAATACAGGGCACACAACACATCTGTACAATACAGGGCACACAACACACCTGTGCAATACAGGGCACACAACACACCTGTGCAATACAGGGCACAACACACCTGTGCAATACAGGGCACACAACACACCTGTGCAATACAGGGCACCCAACACACCTGTGCAAACAGCACACAACACCTGTGCAATACAGGGCACACAACACACCTGTGCAATACAGGGCACACAACACACCTGTGCAATACAGGCACACAACACACCTGTGCAATACAGGTCACACAACACACCTGTGCAATACAGGGCACACACACACCTGGAATAGCACAACACTCTGTACAATACAGGCACACAACACACCGTCAATACAGGCACACACATTGCAATACAGGCACACAACACACCTGTGCAATACAGGGCACACAACACATCTGTACAATACAGGGCACACCGTCATCAGGGACACACACCTGTGCAATACAGGGCACCCAACACACCTGTGCAATACAGGACACACAACACACCTGTGCAATACAGGGCACACAACACACCTGTGCAATACAGGGCACACAACACACCTGTGCAATACAGGTCACACAACACACCTGTGCAATACAGGGCACACAACACACCTGTGCAATACAGGGCACAACACACCTGTGCAATACAGGCACACAACACACCTGTGCAATACAGGGCACAACACACTGTCAATACAGGCACACAACACACCTGTGCAATACAGGGCACAACACACCTGTGCAATACAGGGCACACAACACATCTGTACAATACAGGGCACACAACACACCTGTGCAATACAGGCACAACACACCTGTGCAATACAGGTCACACAACACACCTGTGCAATACAGGTCACACAACACACCTGTGCAATACAGGGCACACAAAACACGCAAATCTTTAACAAATTTCAATCTGCTGAAGTGGTCATTAGTTGGAGGCTGAAACACTGCTCTTACTCCTGTTTCATTAGCCCCTCTGAGTTACCCCTCAGGGTAGGTTTCTTATTGTTGGAATGAGGGGCTCTTGATCCAAGGAACTGGAATTATCCACATCTTTCTTGGATCGAACATAATAGCCACTCATCCTATATACACTTTACGACTCTTTCGGTTTTAGTGCTTTAAAATAAATTTACCACTACCACCACTACCATTATTAATAATAATATTATTTAATAATAATAATAATAATAATAATAATAATAATAATAATAATAATTAATAATAATAATTATAACAATAAAAGTAATAACAATAATTAAATAATAATAATAATAGTCTAATGTGGATTAGCTTGAAATATTTTCAGTATATTTTCTGTTAAGCGTTAGAGGTAGTGTGGGGCCTGTTGTGGGCACGATGAGGTAGTGTGGGCCTGTTGTGGGACGATGAGGTAGTGTTGGGCCTGTTGTGGGCACGATGAGGTAGTGTGGGGCCTGTTGTGGGCACGATGAGGTAGTGTGGGGCCTGTTGTGGGCACGATGAGGTAGTGTGGGGCCTGTTGTGGGCACGATGAGGTAGTGTTGGGCCTGTTGTGGGCACGATGAGTAGTGTGGGGCTGTTGTGGCACGATGAGTAGTGTGGGGCCTGTTGTGGAACGATGAGGTAGTGTGGGGCCTGTTGTGGACACGATGAGGTAGTGTGGGGCCTTTTGTGGGCTCGATGAGGTAGTGTGGGTCCTGTTGTGGGCTCAAGAAGGTAGTGTTTGGCCTGTTGTGGGCTCGAGAAGGTAGTGTAGGGCCTGTTGTGGGCTCTAGGAGGTCATGTGGGGCCTGTTGTGGACACGATGAGGTAGTGTGGGGCCTGTTGTGGGCTCGATGAGGTAGTGTGGGGCCTGTTGTGGGCTCGAGAAGGTAGTATGGGGCCTGTTGTGGGCTCTAGGAGGTCAAGTGGGGCCTGTTGTGGACACGATGAGGTAGTGTGGGGCCTTTTGGGCCGATGAGGTGTGTGGGTCCTTTGTGGGCTCAAGAAGGTAGTGTTTGGCCTGTTGTGGCTGAGAATTAGGTAGTGTGGGGCCTGTTGTGGGCTCAAGAGGTAGTGTTTGGCCTGTTGTGGACTCATGAGGTATGTGGGGCCTGTTGTGGCCAGAAGATGAGGTAGTAGTGGGGCCTGTTGTGGGCTCAGGAAGGTCAGGTGGGGCCTGTTGTGGAGCCGAGAGGTAGTGTTGGGCCTGTTGTGGGCTCGAGGAGGTTGTGTGGGTCCTTTGTGGCACGATGAGGTAGTGTGGGGCCTGTTGTGGGCTCGAGAAGGTAGTGTGGGGCTTGTTGTGGGCTCATAGGAGGTCATGTGGGCCTGTTGTGGGCTCATGAGGTATGTTGGGCCTGTTGTGGCTCAGAAGGTAGTGTGGGGCCTTTGTGGGCTCAAGAAGGAGTGTGGGGCCTGTTGTGGGCTCGAGAAGGTAGGTGGGCCTGTTGTGGGCTCGAGGAGGTAGTGTGGGTCCTGTTGTGGGCTTGATGAGGGAGTGTGGGGCCTGTTGTGGGCTCAGAAGGTAGTGTGGGCTTGTTGTGAGCTCTGAGGAAGGTCATGTGGGGCCTGTTGTGGGCTGAAAGAAGTAGTGTGGGGCCTGTTGTGGGCTCAAGAAGGTAGTGTGGGGCCTGTTGTGGGCTCGAGGAGGAAGTGTGGGGCCTGTTGTGGGCTCAAGAAGATAGGTGGGCCTGTTGTGGGCTCAAGAAGGTATGTGGGCCTGTTGTGGGCTATGAAGTAGTGTGGGGCCTGTTGTGGGCTCAAGAAGGTAGTGTAGAGCCTGTTGTGAGCTCGAGAAGGTAGTGTGGGGCCTGTTGTGGGCTGAAGAAAGTAGTGTGGGGCCTGTTGTGGGCTCGAGGAGGTAGTGTGGGGCCTGTTGTGGGCTCGAAGAGGTAGTGTGGGTCCTGTTGTGGGCTCGAGGTAGGTGGCCTGTTGTGGGCTCCGGTATGTGGGCCTGTTGGATGAGGTATGTGGGGCCTGTTGTGGGCTCGAGGAGGTAGTGTGGGGCCTGTTGTGGGCTCGAGAAGGTAGTGTGGGGCCTGTTGTGGGCTCGAGGAGGTTGTGTGGGGCCTGTTGTGGGCTCTAGGAGGTCATGTGGGGCCTGTTGTGGGCTCGATGAGGTAGTGTGGGGCCTGGTATGGGCTCAAGAAGGTAGTGTGGGGCCTGTTGTGGGCTCGAGGAGGTAGTGTGGGGCCTGTTGTGGGCTCAAGAAGGTAGTGTGGGGCCTGTTGTGGGCTCGAGGAGGTAGTGTGGGGCCTGTTGTGGGCTCAAGAAGGTAGTGTGGGGCCTGTTGTGGGCTCGAGAAGGTAGTGTGGGGCCTGTTGTGGGCTCAAGAAGGTAGTGGGGCCTGTTGTGGGCTCAAGAAGGTAGTGTGGGGCCTGGTGTGGACTCAAGAAGGTAGTGTGGGGCCTGTTGTGGGCTCGAGAAGGTAGTGTGGGGCCTGTTGTGGGCTCGAGAAGGTAGTGTGGGGCCTGTTGTGGGCTCAAGGAGGTAGTGTGGGGCCTGTTTTGGGCTCAAGGAGGTAGTGTGGGGCCTGTTGTGGGCTCAAGAAGGTAGTGTGGGGCCTGTTGTGGGCTCAAGAAGGTAGTGTGGGGCCTGTTGTGGGCTCAAGAAGGTAGTGTGGGGTCTGTTGTGGGCTCAAGAAGGTAGTGTGGGGCCTGTTGTGGGCTCGATGAGGTAGTGTGGGGCCTGTTGTGGGCTCAAGAAGGTAGTGTGGGGCCTGTTGTGGGCTCAAGAAGGTAGTGTGGGGCCTGTTGTGGGCTCGAGAAGGTTGTGTAGGGCCTGTTGTGGGCTCAAGAAGGTAGTGTTGGGCCTGTTGTGGGCTCGATGAGGTTATGTGGGGCCTGTTGTGGGCTCGAGAAGGTAGTGTGGGGCCTGTTGTGGGCTCGAGGAGGTCATGTGGGGCCTGTTGTGGGCTCGATGAGGTAGTGTGGGGGCCTGTTGTGGGCTCAAGAATGTAGTGTGGGGCCTGTTGTGGGCTCGATGAGGTAGTGTGGGGCCTGTTGTGGGCTCGAGAAGGTAGTGTGGGGCCTGTTAGTTGTGGGTTCCAGTAAGTTTTCTGGGCCTCTTAGTAGTACACGATCCGTGCCCTACAAAATGTTACATGTAAATTTGAAGAGGATGTTAATAACCTTCATTTCCTCAGTGCCTGGCCCCGTGACTAACCTGATGGTTACTGACGTTGCGGAGACCGGAGTCAGACTGTCTTTTGATCCGCCCACCGAAGAGCCTCAGTGCGTCAAGGAATACGACATTAGAGTCATCAACGAAGACCTGAAACGTCTGGTGAAGCCTATGTTGACAGAAGGCCCTGTGACGGACTTCATCACTGGTCTGGAATCCTGCACTAATTACTTATTTAAGGTGCGTGCCATCACCGTGACCGAAAAGGAGGGACCTTGGAGTGAAGTTAGGCAGAAAACCGCCGACTCTACGCCCTCTGATCCCCAGCAGTTTTCGCCAAAGGAAATAACCACCTCGTCCATCACAGTGCAGTGGTATGAACCGTCTAACAACAGTAACTGCGTCACCAAATACTTGCTCTCCTGGGAAAGTGCAAGTGGAGACTCTGGCTCTCAAGACATTACTGCTTCTACCACCTTCAAGAGCGAAGTTACTCTTGATGGTCTCAATGCATGTGAGTCATATACCTTCAGCCTCTCTGCTATGTCAGCCATCGGCGAGAGTCATGTCGTCAGCTTCACTGCAACAACACTTTGTGCTTAGATACAACACATATGTGCCTAAATACAACACATATGTGCCTAAATACAACACATATGTGCCTGAATACAACACATTTGTGCCTAAATACAACACATATGTGCCTAAATACAACACATTTGTGCCTAAATACAACACATATGTGCCTAAATACAACACATTTGTGCCTAAATACAACACATTTGTGCCTAAATACAACACATTTGTGCCTAAATACAACACATTTGTGCCTAAATACAACACATTTGTGCCTAAATACAACACATTTGTGCCTAAGTACAACACATTTATGCCTAAATACAACACATTTGTGCCTAAATACAACACATTTATGCCTAAATACAACACATTTGTGCCTAAATACAACACATTTGTGCCTAAATACAACACATTTGTGCCTAAATACAACATCTTCGTGCCCAACAAGTTTTGCACCACGAGAGGTCGTTACCCACAACCGCTAACGTTAAGACCTACAGCTGTGATGACCTCACATCACACCACATCACACCACATCACACCACATCACACCACATCACACCACATCACACCACATCACACCACATCACACAAGGTCCCGTCTTTTTTGTTATGCTCTTGTGCAACTTCAGAAGATTTCGGCAGCATTAATTACATTCGCAGATGATTAAAATATTTAGATGCAAGTGGCTGTTGACCTTGACTATTATTACTAACTTCAAGAGGGTCGTCGTAGAGTTACACTAAGATGTACGTACAAGATGTACGTACAAGATGTACGTACAAGATGTACGTACAAGATGTACGTACAAGATGTACGTACAAGTTTTCACTAATCTTGAAAACGTTTCAGACTTCTTGAAAACTAAGAAATGATTACCAATAACTAAAAATGTCACAAGAAAAAAACAAAACACACAAAGCATAAAAAAAAAACAAAGAGTTCTTTGAAATAAGTATTATCCATAGCTGTTCTCCAACTCAGTCACTGCTGTCTACCACTATGGTACATCCTGGTGGACACTTGTCACTATGTGAGGGTGAACGCTCCCTTCAGAGTTCCTCAGAGTGATCAACCTTTCTTACCTCTCTCTCTCTTCTTCTTCTTCTTCCTGTCCACAACCTTTTGTCACTGCTCTATTTTATCCTAATCCTCCCCTTCCCCAGTCTTGCTGCCCCTCTCATGACCTAACAACAACAAAAAATCATGTGACATTCACAATAAACCTATTTAGAAGAGTGTATGTTGCAACAATCTAATCTGGCCCATCAGACAGCACATTCTAGTCTCTTCCCATCAGACAGCACATTCTAGTCTTGCCCATTAGGTAACAGGTAAATCACTTCTTTTATCATCGAGTCTAGCTTCACAATTACATCTCAGAGTATTAGTACTAGTAGTCTTACTGTACTAATGAGAAAGCACTAAATGCGAATGGGTTGTACAGCGCCAGAATAACGGAGAATTTGAGCTGGTATTTTCTCTCTCTCTCTCTCTCAGTCACTGTGAAGACCTAAGCTTCTGTATCTAGAAAATAATAAATGCAAATGAAAGAATTTTGTTTTTCTTCAAATATTGTGTGAACCATCACACTGTGTGTGTTGGTTCACACAGTGTGAATCACCCTATTGTGACACCACTCTGTGACCCATCACACAGTGTGTCGGTTCACACAGTGTGAACCGACACACAGTGTGAACCAACACACTGTGATATCCCCTCTGTGACCCCATTACTCACTGTGTGGATCATCACACAGTGTGTCGGTTCACACAGTGTGTTGGTTCACACTGTGTGAACCACCACACTGGAACACCCCTGACCATCACCTTGGTGTGATCCCTGGGACCCAGGCTGAGGAGAGAGGCCAGGCTGGGAGGAAGCCAGCTGGGAGGAGAGAGAGCCAGGCTGGGAGGAGGCCAGGCTGGGGAGAGGGGCCAGGCTGGGAGGAGAGAGGCCAGGCTGGGGGGAGGGGCCAGGCTGGGAGAGAGCCAGGCTGGGAGGAGAGAGAGCCAGGCTGGGAGGAGAGAGAGCCAGGCTGGGAGGAGAGAGAGCCAGGCTGGGAGGAGAGAGAGCCAGGCTGGGAGGAGAGAGAGCCAGGCTGGGAGGAGAGAGAGCCAGGCTGGGAGGGGCCAGGCTGGGAGGAGAGAGGCCAGGCTGGGAGGAGAGAGAGCCAGGCTGGGAGGAGAGAGAGCCAGGCTGGGAGGAGAGAGAGCCAGGCTGGGAGGAGAGAGAGCCAGGCTGCATTGAAAATAATAAATTATTTCCCAAATTCATTTAACCAATCATATTTTGTCTGGCCAAAATGTCACGGCATGGTAGTGGCTTTCTTTGTACTTAGTAAATCAAAATTATAAATATACATTGTAACCTTGTAAAGAAATAAAATATTTATCTTTATCTTTATTTATACTCTTATCTATCTATGTTGAAATGGAATATATATGTCGTGCCGAATAGCCTTAAATTGCAACGCTCTTCTTGCCAAATAAGGCAATAATTTCGCAAAAATTATTCTGAACTTAACGAATAAAAATATATTTCATTGTGTTTATTTATTATTAAATTATTGTAAACTTATCTAAAATATATTTAGTTGGATTAGGCTAAATTAAATTTCGCTTGTGATAATAAGGTTAATAAGTTTTCTAAGATTCTTTTGGTACAAAATTATTAATTTTTACATTAACATAAATGAAAAAAATATATATCCTTAAACGCATAAGAGAAAATTTTAGAAAGGACTTAATTTTAAATGATTTCTTGCTAACTGACTAGTTTTACCTATTCGGCACAATATATATACACCATGTATATATATGATATATATATATATATATATATATATATATATATATATATATATATATATATATATATATATATATATATATATTCCATTTAACGAAGATAATACTAGTATATGAGCAACGTTACAGAAATAGGAGCAAATGAACCCTGAGTAAATGAATAAAGATTGTATGATAAAGTTTTGAAAACATCAGAAATTGGGATTATAAACGATATTACTGGAGCACATAAATGCAGTAGGAACAAGGGTCCCACTCCAAATTAAACAAATTTTAAATGGAAAAGGGGTAGTATGGAGACGATCACACTCCCAAAAGAAAAGAAATTAAAAAGAGATAAAAGAAATAGTATAAGATAGATACTATCCTATTGTTAAGGAAAAGCAACAAGTCTCAGACAAAAAAATCCGTTCAGATACGTCTATTTTCTTCGTAAACTAGACTGGTAGGAAAGAAAAGATCCGCAGATTAAGCTCAAAAATTTTTTTACAAAACCACTGTAGGAAACTTAAAAAAAATAATGACAACGATGGAATTATGCGACAAACATAACCTTGTTCCTACTGCTACATAAATAGAAATTATAGAAACAAAAACACACACACACACACACACACACACAAACACACACACACACACACAAACACACACACACACACACACACAAACACACACACACACACCTGCTTCTTCCCACCAGATTAGCAGTGAGAACCTACCTTGTGGTGGCTGCCACATTACTCTGTGCCTCCACAGACCTGAAATTCCTTCAGCTTCTTCATCGTGATCGACTCGAGGACATTCCCAGCATCTTCAATGATAATAGGGGTTGACAATGCTATTTTGGATGTTATCGAGTATATTTTTTTTTCGACTAATACAGTATACGAGAAAGTATAAGAGACAGCATAATAGCAGTCACCTCTGCACTGTCGTAGGTGATCGCCGGACCAGAGAGTTCTTCGTGGCAACACAGTGTTATGAAGAGTGTTGTGTACCTGGCGGCAGCGCTCGCTGTGTGTGTTGCTAGGAATCCTGGTGAGGTGTTTACTTCAGATATTATGCGTCTTTGCATCTGTTTATATAAACAAAATAATTTTACCTAAAAATCTGATGCATTTCCAAAACACGTTATCAATTTATATGTAAGTATGTAATACAATCACAAAACAGGCGATCTTAATAATGCAGAACAAGCCATTTCCATCCCCTTGTGGCTTGTTCTGCATATGTAAGTACATATACACACTCAGTAACCACTTTCGTAGGTATACCTGTAGGCATGTTCGTTGATGGGAATATCTAATCAGCCTATCACGTGGCAGCACCTCAGTGGCTAAAAGCAAACAGACATGATCAAGAAGTTCAGTTCTTGTTCAGAACCAACATCAGAATGGGGAAGAAATGTGATATAAGCGACTCTATGGAATGATTATTGGTGGCGGACGGGATGGTTTGAGTACCTCAGACATTGCTCATTTCAGGATTTTCACGCTCAGTCGTCTAGAGTTTACAGAGGATGGTTTGAAAAACACGGAACATCCAATGAGGGGATGTTCTATGGGCGAAAATGCCTTGTTAATTAGTCAGAGGAGGTGACCAGATTGGTTCAAGCTGACAGTAAGGCAACAGTAACTCAAAACAATGGTATGCAGATGAGCATATCTGAACGCACAATACGTGGAAACTTGAAGCGGATGGGTTACAGGAAAATAAGACCACATCGTGTTCGTTCCACTCCTGTCAGCTAAAAACAGGAAACTGAGGCTACGGTGTGTATAGGCTCACCAAAACTTGAAGGTTGAAGACTGGAAAAGCGTCACCTAATGTGACAAATCGAGATTTCTGCTGCGTCATGCAGGTGGTCGGCTCAGAATTTGACGTAAATACCATAAATCCACGGATTCATCCTGGCTGGGTGGCCGATAAATCTGCAGCAACTGCGTGATGCTGTCATGTCAACACAGACCAGAATCTCTAAGGAATGTTTCCAACACCTTGTTGAATCCATGACACGAAGAATTCAGGCTGTTCTGGGGGCAGTACTATATATCTATGTATATACATATATGTAAAGAAGAAATTACAATAAAACGCGCGACTGCAAATATTGAAAAAATACCACAGTGAAAATAGGAAATAAAACTTGAGCTCTTTCATGTGGTGGCACACATCTTCCGGAAGTATGTGTAAGAACATGAAAGCGCTCAGGTTTTATTTTCAAATTCCACTGTGATATTTTTATATATATATATATATATATATATATATATATATATATATATATATATATATATATATTGAGAGTTTAATGTTTATATTTCATTGTATATACATTGAAAGTATTTTATTTATATCTCAGTTTATATACTATATACTGAGAGTTTTGTTTATATCTATATTATATATATATATATATATATATATATATATATATATATATATATATATATATATATATATTATAAACTGAGATATAAATAAAAGACTTTCAATGTATATACAATGAAATATAAACATTAAACTCTCAATATATATATATACACACACTGAGATATAAACGTAAAACTCTGAATGTATATACACGGAGATATAAATCTCCCGGTGTTTGCACTTAGTCTGTAATGACAAATCTTTTAAAGTCACACAATCTGCTTCAGTAAATCTTACCACCGTCATAATAAAATGTACAGCAAGAGCCTTTCAGGAGTCTAATTCTCACCACCTTGAAGTACTCTGAGCAAATTCAACCTCTCAGAGGCCATTTAAATTATCAGTTTACTGAAACTCAGCAACACGAGCGAGTACAAGAATATTATAAAATACTTTATGATTCAAGAGTGTAGGCTACTATCAATGATCTTCCCTCGCTCGTAATTTAACCTTCAGTTTTGCAGACTGTTTCGGGAGATGCAGGGGAAAAAAAACAATAACACAAATCTTATAGTTTTTTCTGTACAGGATACATCGAGAACTTCAAGCAGACAAACAGCGGCGATGATTCTGTCAGAGTTGAGTGGGATTTTGTGTATGTGGAGGGCGAGGATCCGCTCGTTGCGTATTCTTGCATCGTTGGCAACAATGAAACATTGAGCATCTTCTGCCCTTCGAGTCACTGCTTCATTACCATTAACCACCTGGAAGCTTGTAAGGAGCACAACATCGAACTCGTTCCTTACTTTTCCGATATGGCAAGTGATGTATATCCAGGAGAGGCGGCTACCCTCACTGCTTATACTGCTGACAAGCGTAAGTCTTGCTTGCAGTGTATGTGTACTCACCTAGTTGTGGTTGCAGGGGTCGAGTCATAGCTCCTGACCCCGCCTCTTCACTGGCCGCTACTGGGTCACTCTCCCTGCGCCATGAGCTCTATCATACCTCTTCTTAAAGCTATGTATGGAACCTGCCTCCACTACATCGCTTCCCAAACTATTCCACTTCCCGACCACTCTGTGACTGAAGAAATACTTCCTAACATCCCTGTGATTCATCTGAGTCTTCAACTTCCAACTGTGTCCCCTTGTTGCTGTGTCCCATCTCTGGAACATTCTGTCTCTGTCCACCTTGTCAATTCCTCTCAGTATCTTATATGTCGTTATCATGTCCCCCCTATCTATCCTGTCCTCCATTGTGTGTGTGCGTGTTAGTTACCATTTTGTCCTAGGCACATGTCGATTAGACACTAGGCCTGTTATGTGTGTGTAAGGAAACACTTCGAAATGTTTCCGCCCCGCCGGGAATCGAACCCGGGCCCTCCGTGCGTGAAGCGAGAGCTTTAGCCACTAGGCCACCGGGGCCTGTGTGTGTGTGTGTGTGTGTGTGTGTGTGTGTGTGTGTGTTTGTGTGTGTGTGTGTTTGTGTGTGTGTGTGTGTTTGTGTGTGTGTGTGTATGTGTATGTGTGTGTGTGTGTATGTGTCTGTCATCCTTTACCTAAATGTAATTAAACGTCTTATATGGAAATAGTTTAGAATCTCCGAAGTTTCATTAAGTGTCTTCCCCCTTTCCCCAGTGTTTTCATTTATAACTCGAGAACGCCGGTACTGATCGGCTTCAAATTTCCAGTGCTGGTGTACTGTTAGTAGTGAAAGGTTCTTGCAGTTGTCATCATCTGCAGGTGCCAACTAGTAAAAAATAAATAGCCAACTCCAGATATTGTTTCCCGTGTGATACCTTGAGAAAGCCTCGTCTAAGCCACTTCTAACTTTCAATACTTTTACCACATATAAAAGAAGATTGGGATTGGTACTGTAGTGTGTAGGTGGCGATTTACCAATTATGTTTTTTTATAATGGTGGTGTGGTATTTATCTGCCATAAATTAATTTGGGTATGCCTCAGAAGAGGCATACCCGGTCTTTAATGGTTGATGCCAATTTACTAACAGTTAATAAACTAAGAATTGTTGAATTCTGAATAATAACTGAAGAATGATTCTTGCGACTGGCTTCAAACTTCCAACAACGGTGAGCATTGCTGAAAGAACGATTTGTATTGATTTCTGGGTATGTATTTTCTAATTATATTAAACAAATTGACTTTATTTAAAAAAAATCCGATCGGCTTCAAATCCTAAACGCTGGCGTATTTTAAATAGAGAATATTTTGTTTGAAGTTACTCAGACGAGGCTTTCTCAAGGTATCACACATGAAACAGTATCTGGAATGGTCTGTTTAAATTTAGCGGGCACCAGCAGATGCCGAAAACTGCTGATGCCAATTCGTTAATTTTATTGAAGAAATGGGGAAAATAGAAATACTGGTTAGCTTTCTGGGAGGTCGGGTGAGGCTTCTAAGTTAGTTTTGATCTAAAAATAAAAATCTTTATACCATTGTCGATGAAACAATGATCTTTCTTTCTGTAAAAGAATTCTTTTGTAAAAGTTTAATATTATTAACCTTCAAAACAGATGTATCTTACCCAGAGGAAGGTTTGGACTGTGGCAGCTGATTTTTAAAAATTTGCTTCGACCCCCTATGGTGTCCTTGTCTGATTGTTCATAGTAAACACGAACATTCCAGTTTCTTTTGAAAATCTTCCAGAATCTGTAGATAATTTGAAACAGCATATAACTGAGAAAAGAGAGCTGGCAAAAAATAGTAAAAGTTTCCCTTTCATTTTTTTTTTTAAGTTTCACGAGTTAATTTAGGCTTTAAAAATAATGTTGTTTCTAACGGCTTTGCAGGCGAGCCGGTCATGAACTTTAGCACAGCTTTTATGTTTTCGCCTTCCTTCAGAATTTCCATTCATAACTTTGGAAAGCTTGAGCTGATTGACTTTAAACTTTCAGTGATGGTGAACAATGGCTAGGGAAGAAGTTCATGTAAATATTGGGAAGGCTGGTGCCCCTTGTTTTTTGCCAGTTTTATGAACTCATTCCCAATTTTGGTTTGTGTTGCGATAACTTAGGGATAAATTTCAATGTAAATCTTCTTAGAAAATATTGATTGTTATTGGAGAGTGGAGGTGCCAATTTGACAGTTTTAAATATAGTGTTATTTTTATTTTTAATGCAGTGTGAGTTATATTTTTTAATATATATCGTCATATTTTTAATCGTGAAATAACTTGAGCATCGCCTTGTTTGAAGTGCTTGATACTTTAATGGTTGATGTGTCTTTAGAAAATAATGTTGCTTCTAGGCTTTATAAGTGCAAATTTGACAATTTACTAACATAAAGTTAGAACTGTTGGTTTCTATAACTGAAGAATACCTCTTCCGATTGGTTTGAAACTTTCAGTGATGGGGGATTTTGCTCAAGCGATGATTTATAATATTGTTGGCCTTTGTAAATTTTATTTCCTAATTTCATTAAAAAAAAATCTGGAATAACTGCAGAATGCCTCTTCGGATCGCCTTCAAACCCACGATGCTGATGTATCTCAATCAGGATAAATTTGCTAATTTTATTAAATATGTTGTTTCTGCGCAATAACTAGCTAATGCCTCGTCTGATTGGCTTTAAACTTTCGAAGGTGGTACGTATATCTTACTTAGTGGGAAGTTCGGATTAGTTTTGAGCTGTGAATACCAGCTGCACTGAAAACAAATGCCACACTCTGTACAATTCCTTTCGCACGCGTTGAGGTATAGGAGACTATGTTTCTATAATACGGATAGCGCAGCCACTGAAGTGAATCTAATCGAATATAATTATATATAATTTGTTAGGCTCATTCCAGAACGTATAATTCTGCAGTATATCTAAGGATAATTGCCGTGTTTAATTATTTTAAGCAAAGGCTTTGCTACTTACGATCACTTCTTGGACACAAGCAGCTGTGGGCGCTCCTGGCAACCTGGTGGTGGTGTCTGAGGACTCAGGAACGACCCTGCAGTGGGACGCTCCAGCGGAGAATGTAGAGTGTGTAGCTGAATACATGGTGTGCTCAAGACGTGACCCAACAGAGGAGAGTGTGTGCCAGACGGTGAGTAGGTGTGGCAGGTGGTGGTGAGGGAGAGAAGCAGGTGGTGTTGAGGGAGAGAAGGTGGTGGTGAGGGAGAGAAGCAGGTGGTGTTGAGGGAGAGAAGGTGTTGGTGAGGGAGAGAAGGTGGTGGTGAGGGAGAGAATTAGGTGGTAGTGATGGAGAAAACTAGGGGGTGGTGAGGGAGAGAATTAGGAGGTGGTGAGGGAGAGAATTAGGAGGTGGTGAGGGAGAGAATTAGGAGGTAGTGATGGAGAGAATTGGGTGGTGGTGTAGCCAGGTGAAAGAGAGGCAGATTAAAGTGATTAGGGAAGATCAGATGACTCCAGTTTCGTTGGCAGGTAACTTCCACGTCGGTCACCCTAACTTACCTTCAGGCCTGCGTGACCTACGAGGTCACCGTAAAACCTGTGATGGTCTCTGGTAACGAAGGACTCGCTGAAGAGACGACCAACGTCACCGAAGATGGAGGTAAGTCACAAATACTCGTTGAGAATAACAACTGATATTTTGTGCCAAGTTACTCATATTATCTGAGCATCACACTAAGGAGAGAGTCGAGTCACAAGATAGCCTCTGTAGTGTGTGGTCTTAGCAACCCGCACCATGTACACACCGCTCACAACACGACACTGAGACCACTCACAACACCAGCCAGTATACACACTGCTCACATAGTGGCACCAGTGTCACATGAAACACTGGTAAACCATTAATGTACAATACCTGTCTGACACAGCCACATCTTGGAATCTTGGTACAAAGAATTCTTCTATAACTATAATGTTTGCCTAAATTAGCAGCATGATCCACGTCCTCTTGTAGGCTTCACACGCCTAATTGTTTCACTTCTCCTGTCTTCAGTAGGTAAGCTTTCATCCTTTAAATTAATCAAGACTGATGGACTGAATACCTACTTTCAAGGCTTAGGACTGATCACCCCAAACTACTTTGCGTCTTCCACTGCCTCCAACAGATTCATCAAGGTTGAGGGACTCATCACCTTGCTATGTCTTCGTCTCCCAATGTGTCCTGTGTTATTCTCTGCATTGGACTGATAAAGCGAAACGTCTCCACAATAAGGACACTCAAGTGTTGCTGTTTTGCACATATATCACATTCATCTATAATTTTTCATATTTTCAGAAACGTGTTACTTGTATATTAGTGCCTGAATTGATAAGTTCAAAATTCTGAAGCTCCGTCAGTCCCTATAAACATCGGTTTGGACGTTAGTGACAGGAGAGAGAAATGGTTTGGATGGGAAGAATGTGTCAGCAATGATACATGCTGAGTCTGCTTGAGATGTGTTCGACCAGGGACTCGTGAATACTAGCTGGGAGGTTCACATCTCTGGCTTGACACGTGTACCAGTGGTACACGTGTACCAGTGGTACACGTGTACCAGTATCACTAAACTAACCAAGCTGAACCACTAAACAAAGAGAGGTGCAACACAAAGAGTAAACTAATAGAACTAACATTAAACCATCAGAAGCGCAACACAAACACTGAACTAACACAAGTGAAACACTAAACTAAGACGCTAACACAGGGGAAGCACTAACAAGTGAAGCACATGTACGTTATAAATACATAATGTCGTTATAAAGTTCCTCTCCGAAGTGCAGATTCTTTGTAAAATATTGAGATTTATATTTCTAAAAACCAGGTTTGCATTTATTCCACTAAGGTGCAAATTATAC
>WNWK01011204.1:0-2500 GCA_009830355.1 Cherax destructor
CAATGCAACTCCACCCCTTTCCCATTATATCTATCTACATGGAACAACTTAAACCCCTGAATATGACACTCAGCAATCATATCCCGACTCTTGGTATTATACCATGTTTCAGTTATTGCAATGACATCAAAGTTCCCAGCACATGCTATCAAACGTAATTCGTTAATTTTATTTCTGGCGCTTCGACAGTTAGTATAAAATACATTGATATGTATCTTCTTGTGAACCTTTTTCAGCTTTTGTTTTACACAATTTCTGTTACTATCATTGCCCTGTGTCACTCGATTACTGTTATTGTTATGATTTATGATATCAAAGCCTGAATCAATATTTTGGCCCTCATTATTTACCATTCCTAAACCCATACCTCTAACTAATCCTAGTTTAAAGCCCTAACAACATCCTCAACTGAGCTAGCAGAAATCCTACACCTTCCCTGGATAAGTGAACCCCATCCCTGGCATACATGTCATTTCGGCCATAGAAGTGGTCCCAGTTGTCAATGAATGGGACTGCATTATCCTTACAGTGTTTGTCCAGCCAGCAATTTATACCAATCGCTCTGGACAGCCATTCATTTCCAACACCCCTTCTTGGCAAATGCCACATATACAGGGCTCCCTCCCTTCTTCCTAATGATGTCTATTGCTGCCTTATACCTACTAACTAAATCCTCACTTCTACGCTTGGATACATCATTGCCTCCAGCACTGAGGCAGATAATAGGATTGATCCCATTACCATGCATGATGTTGTCAAGCCGGCTAACAATGTCTTCCATCCCAGCCCCAGGAAAGCAAACCCTCTGTCTCCTACTCCTATCTGTCAAGCAGAAGGCCCTATCCATATATCTAACTTGGCTATCCCCAACAACAACAATGTTTTTACCTTCCTTGGTACAGTTCGTCGTGACGTTCCCAGTAGTCGACTCACATTCGTCTGGTAGCACAGAAAAGGAGTTCGAAGTTTCCACAGCAGTCTCTTTCTTCTTCGTCGTTACTACCTCTCCATTCGTCTTCTTGATCTTCAACTTCGTCCCATGCTGTCCGGCCACTGCCCAGGTTCCCTTCTTGACCTGAGGACTCACAACAGGAGGACTACTACGAATCCTCTTGTTTTCCTCCGTCAATCGCCGTATCTCAAGCTTCGCTACCCTCAATTCCTCCTTAAGCTGCTGGTAAAGTTGCTCAATAGGGGGCATCTTGATTCAGTCCACAGGGAGTACACTAGACACGTCTTCACTGAGCTAAGAACAGGTATTATTATTATTATTATTATTATTATTATTATTATTATTATTATTATTATTATTATTATTATTATTATTATTATCATTATTATCTGAATGTCAATCAAGACAACTTACAGAAGGCAATTTTAATCTCCTGTATTTCACGTAGGCGATCAAAGGATGTTTTCTCGGAGTGCCCGTAATATAGAGAGCGTCTGGCACGCTATATCTAGGTGGACGATATATCCAGGTCGGGAGCCGGGTGGAATGGCCCGCTATTGGCCCGAGAGCCTCGCCATCCGGTCCGGTTTAATTGCATTTCATCCGCAGTCAACACTTGCAAATGAACCTTATTATTAAACACCTGCGAATGTGGCGTTGAACCCTCCTCTCCCCCATCAACACCCTCCCTCCCTCCTCCCCCATAACACCCCATCCTCCCTCATAACTCCCCAACCCCCTCATAACTCCCCCTCCTCCGGAACATTGCTGATATATCCAATTTTGTTAAAAAAAAAAAGTATTGCTTCTCCTTCTCTTTACCTCCACCAATACTCCCACCTCCTTTCCACCTCCATCACTACTTCCTCCCTCTCTCCCCCACCTTCATCAATACTTCCATTCCCCTCCACCACCTCCTGCAATACTCCCGTCTTCACCTCCAGTATTATCCCCCACCACCTCCATTAATTCACCCTCCCCCTCTCCACCACCTCCAACATTTCCTCCTAGGAATACTCCCTCTCTCCCCACCACCCTCACCAATTCTTCCTCTCTGTCTGTCTGTCTGTTTCTGTCTGTCTGTCTCTCTCTCTCTCCCGGCCTCAGTCAGGCGCCTAAATTACTTAAAGCGTATGAAATCCTTAGTACTGTGTTCAGAACGTATGAGAGAAAGATGCTTCATAATTTATACCTGGAAGATACTGAAGGGGTGTGTCTCAAACTTTCCCACCGATACTACTTATGAACTCAAGAAGCTTGGCAGACGCTTCAAGACACCCCCAGGGAAGAGCTGGGAGGCGATGAGTAGACAGAGAACTCTTAAGTGTAAAGGGACCACGATTCATCAACACTTTCCTTTCATGCATAAATATCTTCAAGTGGGAACTCCTGAAATTCTTCAGATCAGTTCCTGATCAGCCGGGCTGTGGTGCATACTGCAGACGGCGTGATCGATCAGGCCAGCAACCAGGAGGTCTGGTCTGGGACTGGGTCGCGGGGGCGGGTGACCCCCGGAAGCCACCTCAGGTAACCTACAGGTACTCCCCA
>WNWK01011204.1:7500-65753 GCA_009830355.1 Cherax destructor
TGTTGATGCCTTCCTGCCAGGTATTCTCTGATCCATTGCAGTGCCTTCCCTGTTATACCTGCCTGGTCCCCCAGCTTTTGCTTGGAAGTGTGTCAAAAGCCTTCTTGCAGTCCAAGAAAATGCAATCTACCCACCCCCTCTCACTCTTGTTTTACTGCTGTCACCCTGTCATAGAACTCCAGTAGGTTTGTGACACAGGATTTCCCATCCCTGAATCCGTGCTGGTTGTCGTTTATGAGCTCATTCCTATGTGGCTCATTACTCTTTCTCTGATAATGTTTTCTATGACTTTGCATACAATACCTGTCAGTGACACTGGTCTGTAGTTTAATGCTTCGTGTCTGTCTTCTTTTTTTAAAAATTGGGATTATATTTGCTGTCTTCCATGCCTTGAGTAGTCACCCTGTTTCGATAGACGTGTTGAAGATTGTTGTTAGTGGTACACAGAGCGCCTCTGTTCCCTCTCTCAGGACCCACGGAAAGGTGTTATCCGGCCCCATCGCCTTTGAGATATCTACTTCGCTTAGCAGCCTCTTCCCTAAACTAACTCACTATATGTGTGTGTGTAACCTGAATGTATTTACAATTTAACTGAATGAATGAATTTTCCAATGATATTCTTTGGGTAATTATTTTATCTTGGTGAATAATGAAGGTGAGAGAGACTGTATTAATTAGGACCAGCTTTGGTCTGGCTGCCCTCGCTACACACTAAATGAGTAGGGACCGTGGCTGGGTAGGGTGTGTTACCCAGATGCTTGTTAGTGAACACTTGGGTGGTGAGGAGCAGGAAGGAAGGGTGGAAAAGGAGGGAAAGGAAGGGTATAAGAGGGTGGAGATGGGAAAGGAAGAATATAAGAGGGTTGGGAAGTGGGTAGGAAAGGTATAAGGGGGACGGGGATGGCTTTAATATAGGTGAAGGAGGGGTGTATGAAAGGTTGAGAAGGTCGCAGGAAGTATAGGAGAAGGGTAGAAGAAAAGAAAAGGGTGATGGGATGTAAGACAAATTGTGAAGGAAGGGTGGAGGAGGAGGGGGGGGTAAGGGTAGTAAGGATTGACGAATAGTACAAAGTGGAAGATCACTTGAAGGATGTTGGAGGGATGAACCACAACAGAGTGATCTAATCTATGTACCCGTGTACCAGTGTACCCGTGTACCAGTGTACCCGTGTACCAGTGTACCCATGTACCAGTGTACCCGTGTACCAGTGTACCCGTGTACCAGTGTACCCGTGTACCAGTGTACCCGTGTACCGGTCCAGTTACCGATGCTTTATAAAACTCTCACAATAAAGCGAAAACACAGCAAAAAAAAAAAAAAACACCCTTACCCCAAACTTCTGAGACTCACCAAAGTAATAATGCAACTCGCATGGTTGAAAACATTACCTCGGAAGACGGAAGAAACCAAAATTATATCCCACTGTGTAATATGGAAGCATTTTTGTGGTTGCGATTGTATATTCCTTGTTGCTTGGTGCACATCAGCTATGTGAAGTAATTGTAAAATACGAAATGGATAATAATTCTTTCTAGTGGTGTAACAATATTAAGTGGACTCTGACAAAGACAAACTGTGACCTCTGTTACTTTGCGTTACCGCTCACACGATGAGCAACGAGTGCACAATAAATTAGCTGCTCACGCGCCGCAACAAACTAACTCACTGCGCACTGTACGCTCCAAGAAATATTCACCCCGGTATACCATAAGCTCAGCTTCCTCTATGCACGTACAGAGTGCGTCATAAGTTTCTATTGCAGTTAAATACCAGTTGAAAGTCTTAACAGTCGCTTAGTAAATAACTCACAGAATGGGTGGATTCCTAACCTATGACAGTCGAATCCTAAAACCTCAAGGGAAAAAAACTACTCGCAGTGCTTCTGCCAGGGGGAAACAAGATGAAAAATCGAAACCAGTCAGTCAAAAGGGGTATTCACAAGTCATCACATGGAAACAAATATCCCACTTTCTTTAATAAAAAACAGAAAATTGGCGCCTACGTTGATCAAAACTATTTGTCCAGGTAACATCCTGGTACAGGTACCCCTCCTGGTTCTCTCCTTGTACTATCGGGTATTGTTCAGGTACTGTCCTTCTACAGGTACTATTCAGGTACTTTCCAGGGGCCGTCCTGGAATAAATAAGAAAGATTTTTACAGATTTTAGTATCTAGAGAGAGAGAGAGAGAGAGAGAGAGAGAAGGGAAAAGGAAGGGAGATGGAGAGTGAGGCGGAAAGTGAAAGGAGGGGGCGAGGCACTGGTTAGAGTAATTGGAAGGAGAGGAAATTGTAAAGGAAGGGGAGAGGGGAGGGGGACGAGGTGGAATGAGGTGATAGGGAAGAATGGAAGAGAGAGTGGAGGAAATGCCTCATGCATGAGATCCGTGTCTCTCATCTGCACAAGGTGAGACATAACTTTGATTTTCTGTTCATTCTGTAAATGCGGAAAACAGTAGAGACGAACACAGCTTCATTACGTCTTGGTGCACTCTCGTTGTTGTTGTTCACTATTCCTTTGCCTCTTGGTGCACTCCTGTTGGTTTTGTCCCTGGTTCCTTTGCCCCTTGGTGTACTCTCGCTGGTGTTGTCCCTGGTTCCACCTTAAACTATTCAGCTCCTCACGGGCTCAGTTTCTATTCCATGAGGGTTCTCACCCTTCTTCAGTCTCATTACATGACCAATCACCATGCAATAAAGGCTGAAGCAGCTCAGTCTCGCAACAAGAGGAACACACGTTCAGAATTCGACGTTCCTTAATATTTTCCCACGGCCACCTCGTTGCCACATATATCGCGGCTGGTTTTTGTAATTTGTTTATATGTGGCTTTTTTTTTTTTCAAAGGTTTTCATAACCCAACCTCGCCTAATATAACCTTATTTAAAACAGGGAAAACAGCCTTTGAAGAAAATAATGAAACATTCGTTAAACCTGAGCTGATGAAATGAGTTACCTGATGTGAATATAGCATATTAGGGACATCATATTCGGGGTATCATACTTATCACATACTTGGGGTATCATATTCGGGGTATCATACTAGGGGCATCATATTCGGGGTATCATACTAGGAGTATCATATTCGGGGTATTATACTAGGGGTATCATATTTGGGGTATACTAGGGGTATCATATTCAGGGTATCATACTAAGGGTGTCATACTAGGGGTATCAAACTAGGAGTATCAAACTAGGGGTATGATAACACAGAAACGAGCACTGGAATCCCATTTAACAAAACTTATTGTAACATAAGTTTAAAAGCCTAATTATAAATTGTTTAAATGATTGATAATACAGGATATTATTATTGCTACTCCAATATCAAAATTAAGGAAGCAATGACTAGTAATGTATCTCTTCTTGACAGCTCATGTGACTGATAAGCGTATCTCAGAGATGCAGGTCAGCAGCCTCCAGTCAGTCAAATACTTCCTGTGGTAGGAGTCCATGACCACACACAAGCAGCTCCAGGTATACCCTGACTGGTTGGTTAATAGAGTTTAAAGGCTGACGACAACTCCAGGGAGCCATTAAGGCAGCATGTAGCCCGTTCACCTCCGGACAAGAATACTTTGATCCGTAAAATATAGATTAGAGAAAACTCTCAGCATATGTACACTGAGAGACATACTCAGTGTATATATATATCATACAAACACTGACTGTCGAGAAGGTATAGACCAACCCCTTCAGCTGGTGCACTGGGCATTCGAAGAAAAGAGGGGTTTCCATGGTTCCCATCTGCCAACCAGACACAGATTAATATTAATAATCTTTTATTTTTACAAGTACATGTACAAGGCATACAGGCCTAGCTGACATCAATGGCATACTACTATATAGAAAGCCCCTTGTTATGCTGAGCATTTCGGGCAAATTAGGTCAGTTTTGTTCCCAGGATGGGACCCACATCAGTCGACTAACACTCAGGAACCTATTTTACTGACAGGTAAACATAGACAGCAGGTGTCTTAAGGAAATACGTCCTATGTTTCCACCCGTACCGGGTACTGACCCCCCGGACCTCAGTGTGTGAGCTGAGTGCTCTAGCAGTCGAGCTAAAGCCCTTCATATATAGTCTTAAGCTTTATTTTATATAATTCAATGTGACAGAGTTCATTTACGTTCATCATTTAAAGGGAATCAACATGAAAATAGTTTTATGTAAATCTGGTAGGCAGAATTTTCACGATCGTTCCCGCCAAGTTATGTCATGTAAACACTAGCTGAAAGGGCTTAACAAACATTTATTTAAATGCAAAAAAATGAGCACGTTTCCTTACACCTGCTGTTGCTGTTCACCTAGCAGTAAGTAGGTACCTAGGTGTTAGCTGACTGTTGAGGGTGGCATCCTGGGTAACAAGATTAACCTAAGTTCCCCCGAAATGCTCTGTATAACCAGGGGGGCTTTCTATATAACATGTTAATGATGTCAGCTCACAGCTCGTAAGCATAACAGGTCTGTACGTACACTCCAGGTCGTGACGGGGCCGCCGCGCCCAGCGAAAACTTTAAATTAGGGGGATTTCCAAGATTTTGCTTCCTGGGCGCGGTGCACCAAACTTGAGAGTACACCGTGCTTCGCCGGTCCAGCCCCCCCCCCCTTCTATCTCTCTCTCTCTCTTTCATCCTGGCCCAGCCGTCAGTGACTCTAGGCCTGGTGGAGTGCGGGTACTCGGAATTGCGTAGATACTTGGTATATTCCGAGGTGCTTGAGGATATCCTCACTGTTTACCTTGAATTTACCAGCACTGATTATCCGCTACAGTACATTGTAGATGCATACTGTATATCCATATGTCGTGCTGAATAAGTAAATCTTGAGATTTTTGGGTTAAGTAGCAACGCTCTTCTTGCCGAATAAGGCAGGGGAAATTTTGTGTATGCAATAATTTTTGAACCTAACGAAAAAAAATATATTTTATTGTGTTTGTTAATTAAATTATTGTAAACTTATCTAAAATATATTTAGTTGGTTTAGGCTAAATTAAATTGTGCTTGTTATAATAAAGTTAGGTAAGTTTTCTAAGGTACTTTTTGTACAAAATTATTAATTTTTACATTAACATAAATTAAAAAAATATATCTTTAAGATAAATTTTTAGAAAGGAATTAATTTTAAATTAGTTCTTGCTAACTGACAAATTTTACCTATTCGGCACGACACATATATGTGTATGTGTACTGTTATATACATATATATATATATATATATATATATATATATATATAGATATCGAAAAAGAAATGGCCAACATGCCCACTCACTCAGCACCTGGACCAGATTCATGGAATGCTTTATTTATAAAGCAGTGCAAAGTACCATTAGCAAGAGCCCTTAGTATTCTGTGGAGAAAGAGCTTAGATCTAGGTGAAATTCCAGAGGCCTTAAAGAGCGCAGACATAGCTCCTTTGCATAAGGGAGGTAGTAGAGCACTAGCTAAAAATTACAGACCAGTAGCCCTCACTTCTCACATCATAAAAATCTTTGAAAGAGTGATGAGACGGCAGATTACAAAGTTCATGGACCAGCACAACCAACATAACCCGAACCAGCATGGCTTTAGAGCGGGTCGATCATGCCTGTCACAGCTGCTGAACCATTATGACAGAATTACGGAGGCATTGGAGGACGACCAAAACGCAGATGTGATTTACACAGATTTTGCAAAGGCGTTTGACAAATGCGATCATGGAGTGATAGCGCACAAAATGAGGGCCATAGGCATTACGGGGAAGGTAGGCAGATGGATTTTGAGTTCCTAACACAAAGAACACAAAAAGTAGTAGTGAACAGGGCAAGATCCAGCATCAGCGAGGTCAAAAGCTCAGTGCCCCAAGGCACTGTCCTGGCACCTCTGCTGTTTCTCATCCTCATAGCAGACATAGATAAAAACACCCAGCACACTTTTGTATCATCATTTGCAGATGACACTAAAATAAGCATGAAAGTCACTACGGTAGAGGACACTGAAAAATTACAGGAGGACATAAGCAAGGTCTTCCAATGGGCAGTGGAGAACAACATGACGTTCAATGGTGATAAGTTTCAGCTGCTTAGGTATGGAAAAATGAAGAACTCAAAAGGAACACTATATACAAAACGCAAGAGGGTCACCACATAGAACGAAAGGAACACGTAAAGGACTTGGGAATAATTATGTCTGCTGATCTGTCGTTTAAAGACCATAACAAGACAAAGATCACAACAGCCAGGAAGATGACGGGGTGGGTATTGAGAACTTTCAAAACAAGGGAAATAATGCCGATGGTGACACTATTCAAATCGCTAGTGCTCCCTCACTTAGAATACTGCTCAGTGCTGACGGCCCCGTTCAGGGCAGGAGAAATAGCAGAGCTGGAACAAATCCAGAGATCGTTTACGGCTCACATTGAGCCATTGAAACATCTAAATTATTGGGAACGCCTTCAAGTCTTGAACATGTACTCATTGGAGCGGAGGAGAGAGAGATACATGATAATATATACATGGAAAGTACTTGAGGGCCTGGTCCCAAATCTGCACACTGCCATAACAACATACTGGAGTGAGAGATATGGGAGAAAGTGTAAAATAAACCCAGTGAGGAGCAGGGGTGCGGTGGGGACAATACGGGAGCACTGTATTAACATCCGGGGTCCCAGACTATTCAACATCTTACCAGAAGATATCCGAAACACGGCTGGAACCAGTGTAGAAGCCTTCAAGAGGAAACTGGACAAATATCTTCACCAGGTGCCAGATCAACCAGTCTGTGATGGATATGTGGGGCAGCGGGCCTCCAGCAGCAACAGCCTGGTTGACCAGGCAAGCACCAGACGAGCCTGGCCCATGGCCGGGCTCAGAGAGTAGATACTCTCGAAACTCTTCAAAGGTATATCAAAGGTAAAGGTGTGTGTGTGTGTGTGTATGTGTGTGTTATTGTATGTGTGTATATATAGAGGTGTATATGTATGTACATTCTCATGTGTATATACAAGTGCATGTACAAGTGATTCACCTGTGTACATATGTAACAATCATACAGAACAAGGTAGTATTTTTTTCTGCATAATTTTATTGAAAGAAAAGCGGGAAAAGAAGAAAAAATCGTCACGATGTTAGCATTATATATTCTTTATCCCATAATGACTTCGCATTGTATTACTGATGTATAGAGGTACTTATACTGTATAATGATATATGCCCCTCCCTTTTCCCCTCTCTATCCTCTGCCTATGTATAGTTTATTTTGCCCTCACTCTGGGATGATGGAGATATCTTCATAAGAATTCTGTTTCTGCTGTGTATGGGAGAGACTATCCTGAGTGATAGTAACTCCAGTTCTGCTGGAAGCTGCCGTAGCTGAACCCTTGCTGGAATGCTTGACGATATCCTCAGTGACACTGCTAAAAGACCCTAGTTCAGGCTGACACTCCTGAAGTCTCCCAGTTCAGGCTGACACTCCTGAAGTCTCCCAGTTCAGGCTGACACTCCTGAAGTCTAGCAGTTCAGGCTGACACTCCTGAAGTCTCCCAGTTCAGGCTGACACTCCTGAAGTCTCCCAGTTCAGGCTGACACTCCTGAAGTCTCCCAGTTCAGGCTGACACTCCTGAAGTCTCCCAGTTCAGGCTGACACTCCTGAAGTCTCCCAGTTCAGGCTGACACTCCTGAAGTCTCCCAGTTCAGGCTGACACTCCTGAAGTCTCCCAGTTCAGGCTGACACTCCTGAAGTCTCCCAGTTCAGGCTGACACTCCTGAAGTCTCCAAGTTCAGGCTGACACTCCTGAAGTCTCCCAGTTCAGGCTGACACTCCTGAAGTCTCCCAGTTCAGGCTGACACTCCTGAAGTCTCACAGTTCAGGCTGACACTCCTGAAGTCTCCCAGTTCAGGCTGACACTCCTGAAGTCTCCCACTTCAGGGTGATACATTTCAGCACCTTATACTAGCACCAGCCTGCAGTATGGACTATGACAGGGGAAACCTAGCTAACATATGATCCCACTGTGTAACTGTCACATAGAATTAGGTAGCAACACACTGCGTATGTGTCTAATTTTTCTGTATTAAAAAACAGAGCACCTTTAAATTATTGTAATCATGGGGGGCGCTAAACCCGTAGGATTATACAGCGCATGTTGGGGGGGGGGAGGAGATGGAAGGTATTCAGGCTCAATTCAGGAAACCGGAGCACAGATCCAATTCCCTAGATCAAGAGCCCCTCACCAGCGTCAAGGAGGAGGTGTTGATTCACCGGGAAATCTCCCGGCCCGGGTCTTTACCAGATGGCGACCCAGCTCCGGCTCCCTGGCGTGGGAGTAGCAGAGACCTAAGTCTCCCATGGGAGGGGGTACCCCTCAGCGGTGGGACCAACTGGTCCCAGGCCTAGCCATATTCGCCCACAAGCACGAGGCAGGTATGTAGCTAGTTGCTAGGCCCTTCTGGTCTGCCTCCTTCCCCGCCCCAAGGAGGCTGACAGGAAGGACAGGCTTGCGAGCCGCAGATGGTAGCAAGCTCCAGCCTTGGCACCTACCCTGCCCTAAAAGGGCTGGGCATGGTGATCGACGAGCGTCAAGGAACCTCCCTTGAGGGGAATACCTTTAAAAATGTTCGGTTTACAATCAAAAGAGCTCAAGTTCGATACTCTGGAGAGTCCTCGTCTCTGTCTCTCTGATAACAACCACAACAATAACAATAATTTCAATGGAAAGATTTTACAATCTAGAAAGACAAAATTCCTAACAGTAATGAAAAAAAAAAAATATATTATTTAAAATTTCTAATACATAAAAGAAAATCTATCCCCCAAATCCTGACCGAAAAGAAAACGTCGCATTGGGAAGGAAAATTTTCCTGATAGAAAATGGAGGAGAGGTAAGAGGATAAAATAAATGAAATGATAACAGAGGAGGGAAATAAAGCCCAAAATGGAATGGAGGACGTGAACCTCGCAAATACCTGGAGGGAGGGAGGGAAGGAGGGAAGGAGGGAGGGAGGGAAGGAAGGAGGGAGGGAGGGAGGGAAGGAAGGAGGGAGGGAAGGAAGGAGAGAAGGAAGGAGGGAGGGAAGGAAGGAGGGAAGGAAGGAAGGAAGGAGGGAGAAAGGATAGGGAAGGAGGATGAGGAGGCAATGTGGGGGGGGGGAATAGATGACGTGATAACTTTTGGTCCATACCAAAGTGATCTTTAATGTGACAGCAAACCTCTTCACTATATAAACAAAATCTACGCCTCTTACCACATTAGAGGAGGTGAGGATAGAAACGCAAAAGGCTCTCTCCCAACTCTGACTCACTAGGAAAAAAAAAAAAGTTCTTCATCCTAGTTTCAACATCCACCACCAATACTATTACAACTATCACCGCTACTTCTATTACAAATGATATTATTATTACCAATAGTAATATCCTTATTACTTTCCTTACCACAATTATGGCTGTTATTATTATTATTATTATTATTATTATTATGATAATATGAAACATCTGTAGCTTGATATCCGCAAAAAGCTATGCTCTAGTTGTTCAGCTTCGTGGATCAAGTGGTAGCGCCTTCGTCTCACAACCGAAGTGCCCGGGGTCGAACGTGAGATGAGTAGAAACGTTGGCCAATGGTTTCCCTAAACCTGCTGCCCCTTGTTCACCTAGCAGCAAATAGGTAACCGGGTGTTAGTCAACTGTTGAGGGTCGCATCCTGAGGGGAGGACCAAAAGACCCTAGTCCGAAAAAATCTTTTTCTTCTTCTTCTATGTAAACATTGTACTGAACAGAAATCGTTATTCTTATGTTTATCAACAAGAAAAATAAATGTCGCAGCAATTCACAAAGTCAGAGCACCGTGGCTGGAACAATTCACAACACTGGAAAGGAATCTTCAGGAAGGAGCGAAACGTCGCCTAGACTATTATCAAGTCACGTTTGACAGAAACGTCTTCTAAAATTGAATATCTAAATTCTTGGATATGTGTGAGAAATATCTAAATATTTTTGAAGGTCTATGTTCAGCTAACACTTATGATTCCATCATTCCACTCTATCCACTGTCTTCCCCACTTTCCCAAAGCTCCTCCCCACCCTCCTCCCCACTCTCCCCACCCTCCTTCCCACTCTCCCCACCCTCCTCCCCACTTTAATGTACTAACTCCACCTCCTTAACTGAGACGCGCCACTGAAAGGTGTTTTAAAATGTAATTCAACATGAATAGCGTAACGAACGTGTCTGGCCTCCGAATCAGCTACCTTAACGTGATTACTGTTTCTCCCCGCCTCACCTGGAGGCTGGGGAGGCAGGGAGGGGAGGAATGCGGGAAGCGAGAGAGGAGAGGTGGGGAAATAAATACTAATACTACTACTAATAATAAAATCTGTGCCTGTGGATCTACTACTAAAAAAAATCACCTAAATCTTATTGCTACCCAACAGAAATCAGCTGTTAAAACACCCGTTCAGATTCTTGACAACACGCACATATACACCTACTACACGCCCCGATGGCATGGTGGCTAGCGCTCTTGCTTCACGCACGGAGGGCCCGGGTTCAATTCCCGGCGGGGCCGAAACATTTCGAAGTGTTTCCTTACACACACACACACACACATACAACAGGCCTAGTGTCTAATCGACATGTGCCTAGGACAAAATGGTAACTAACCTACACTATTCAAGTGTCTCAATTTACTGAAAATAAAACGCATCCACACTTACCACTGTGTGTGTCACATATACAAGAACCTCGTCCCCGCTCTCCCACTCATACTGGAGTGAGAGATATGGGAGAAAGTGTAAAATAAACCCAGTGAGGAACAGGGGTGCGGTGGGGACAATACGGGAGCACTGTATTAACATCCGGGGTCCCAGACTATTCAACATCTTACCAGAAGATATCCGAAACATCGCTGGAACCAGTGTAGAAGCCTTCAAGAGGAAACTGGACAAGTATCTTCATCAGGTGCCAGATCAACCAGGCTATGATGGATATGTGGGGCAGCGGGCCTCCAGCAGCAACAGCCTGGTTGACCAGGCAAGCACCAGACGAGCCTGGCCCATGGCCGGGCTCAGAGAGTAGATACTCTCGAAACTCTTCAAAGATATATCACTCCTCCTGGAGCTCCAGGTTGCGATGCCAACTTTAAATTGTCTGTTCATCAAGGATGAGCTCCCATTTACTACGCTAGTAAAACATTAATAGTCTAATTATCAGAGACTAAAGTTCCCTTCAGACTGAGGCCTGTGAGTGGGTAGTAACAAGAGTTTAAAGTATTCGAAGATTCGTCTAGGGAAATTAATAGGCTTAGGATAAATTAATAGGTCTAGGATAAATTAATAGGCCTAGGATAAATTAATAGGCCTAGGATAAATTAATAGGTCTAGGATAAATTAATAGGTCTAAGATAAATTCAGCTACTGTCTAAAGTCAATAAATAATATAAAATAACATTTAAGTTTAAGAACTAAAGTTCAACTAAATAGTTTATAAACAAATTAAACATTTAGTAATTAATTACGGCAAATATATACAGTGGTACTCGGTTAACGATGGTCCCCAAACTCGTCCTTTTATGTAAGTTTATTTTTTTAAATGCTTTTGTAAGTGTATTTTTGCGGGTCTAAAAGGACTAGTCTATTTTACATTATTCCTTATGGGGATAAATTCGTTTGGTAATGGCACTTGAACAGCATTCTGGAACGAAAAAATATAGTTAACCGAGGTACCACTGTATTTATAAGACAAAATTAATTAGCATAAAGTCCATTCAGGATAGGCCTATGTAAATATAATACACTGACTGGAAAATATAAAATCTAATTCCACTGTCCTGGAGTATTACGACTCAGTTGCAATGGGTTCTAACCCCATCCGTAGCGTTGTTTGTTTATAAAAACTAGCTTGATGTAATGTATACAGGTGGACCCCGCTTATACAGCAGGTCAGGTTCCGGCCTTCTGCTTTAAAGTAAAAATCGCTGTAAAGTGAGTCTTTTTTTCACTTTCAGAAGCATATAAAAACCTGATAACATATTTACACTCTCATATATTAAGTGAGCAACATATATACTATACGAAGTACTACTTACCTTAAAATATTTCGTACTTAGCTTATAATGAGTGGTGAATATTTTAGGAAGTCTGAATAAATGAAAAATGGATATAACTGAAAACCGCTGTATTAGCGAAACGCCGTAAAGCGGAGTGGTGTAAGGAAGGGCCCTCCTGTACTTAGGGACAATTAACTTTAAAGTTTAACATCAGTTCAAAATCGAGCGTCTGTAAAATATTGAATAATAGCAGGCAGTGTATTTTCCAGGTATACCTGGAAAATACACTAAATACCCACCCTGGAAACATACCCGGTAATGTTCTAAATATCTACAGAACGAGGGGCATGTGTAGGTAGAAATGTGCGTGTGTTTAGTCAAGACAAAGATGAATAAAATATACTCTGGTACTGGCAGTAAATAGTATTTGAGCATCCGGGTTGTCTGCTTTCACTTGTCTCCTGGTCCTAGTCCCTGGTCCTGGTCACTGAACCTGGTCCTAGAAACTCGTCCTGGTCACTGAACCCGGTCCCAGTCCCTCGTCCTGGTCACTGAACCTGGTCCTAGACCCTCGTCCTGGTCACTGAACCTGGTACTAGACCCTCGTCCTGGTCACTGAACCTGGTCCTAGTCCCTGGTCCTGGTCACTGAACCTGGTCCTAGTCCCTGGTCCTGGTCACTGAACCTGGTCCTAGTCCCTGGTCCTGGTCACTGAACCTGGTCCTAGTCCCTCGTCCTGGTCACTGAACCTGGTCCTAGTCCCTCGTCCTGGTCACTGAACCTGGTCCTAGACCCTCGTCCTGGTCACTGAACCTGGTCCTAGACCCTCGTCCTGGTCACTGAACCTGGTCCTAGACCCTCGTCATGGTCACTGAACCTGGTCCTAGTCCCTGGTCCACTGAACCTGGTCCTAGTCCCTGGTCCTGGTCACTGAACCTGGTCCTAGTCCCTCGTCCTGATCACTGAACCTGGTCCTAGTCCCTGGTCCTGGTCACTGAACCTGGTCCTAGTCCCTGGTCCTGGTCACTGAACCTGGTCCTAGTCCCTGGTCCTGGTCACTGAACCTGGTCCTAGTCCCTCGTCCTGGTCACTGAACCTGGTCCTAGTCCCTCGTCCTGGTCACTGAACCTGGTCCTAGACCCTCGTCCTGGTCACTGAACCTGGTCCTAGACCCTCGTCCTGGTCACTGAACCGGTCCTAGACCCTCGTCTGGTCACTGAACCTGGTCCTAGTCCCTGGTCCACTGAACCTGGTCCTAGTCCCTGTCCTGGTCACTGAACCTGGTCCTAGTCCCTCGTCTGATCACTGAACCTGGTCCTAGTCCCTGGTCTGTCACTGAACCTGGTCCTAGTCCCTGGTCCTGGTCACTGAACTGGTCTAGTCCCTGGTCCTGGTCACTGAACCTGGTCCTAGTCCCTCGTCCTGGTCACTGAACCTGGTCCTAGTCCCTCGTCCTGGTCACTGAACCTGGTCCTAGACCCTCGTCCTGGTCACTGATTCTGGTCCTAGACCCTCGTCCTAGTCACTGAACCTGGTCCTAGTCCCTGGTCCACTGAACCTGGTCCTAGTCCCTCGTCCTGGTCACTGAACCTGGTCCTAGTCCCTGGTCCACTGAACCTGGTCCTAGTCCCTGGTTCAATCACTCACCAATACTCCTCCATCCCCTCTCCCGGAATGCCCATATAATATTCTTACACAATCATGTACTCAGCAGGTTAGGGGGGATACAGAAGCAACAATTTAAACCCATACGATGGCAACACTGTGCAAATTGCGCTGATGACGAAGAAAATTATCCATCTTTTCCCCTCACAGTCTCCCCTTGATTGAATCCCCTTGATTATCACCCCTATATTATCTCCCCTTGATTATCTCCCCTTGATTATCTCCCCTCCTCTCTTATCTTCTTCCCTGATTTTTTTTATTTTTAGCTATGCACACGAACGCTTGAGCTGGCATCCGTGCGTTCGTGTAAACAAGAGCTACTGTAAACTCTTGTAAACAAGAGCTACTGTAAACTCTTGTAAACAAGAGCTACTGTAAACTCTTGTAAACAAGAGCTACTGTAAACTCTTGTAAACAAGAGCTACTGTAAACTCTTGTAAACAAGAGCTACTGTAAACTCTTGTAAACAAGAGCTACTGTAAACTCTTGTAAACAAGAGCTACTGTAAACTCTTGTAAACAAGAGCTACTGTAAACTCTTGTAAACAAGAGCTACTGTAAACTCTTGTAAACAAGAGCTACTGTAAACTCTTGTAAACAAGAGCTACTAGATGAATTACCACCGCATTTTATTTCAAGAGTTCTTATTAAGAGATCCACAAGAAAATTAATATTTTATTTGGCGTAACAAATTTAGATACTACGAACCGCGGGTTCGAACCCCACCCGTGGTATGTGGAGGTAATCTTGTCAATAAGAGCAGTGGGGAGAAGTAGATGGTTGTTAGACACAGAGCTTTTTGTTAAGCAAAAATAAGGTCACTGTTACAGTTGTGGTCACTTATCTTCTGTCCATTTCCATCTCTCCTGTAAATCAAATGCTATTTTTTTTTTTTCAAAAATTGAATGGTATATACACTGTTCTCATTACTTGGAAATGCAAAATCGGGGCTATCTTTCTCATCTACGTCAATGTACTCTCTATCTGCTACCTATCTCCCTATGTATCTTCCCTCTCCCTCCACCTTCCCCCTCCTTCGCTCCCTACCTCTCTCGCTCACTATTCTTCCCTACCTCGCTTCTCCCTTCCACCCCCATCTCCCCCTTCAATTACGTCAGCCGAAATTTTTTTTTTTCCTCTCGTTTTCGTCTTGTCCTCCCCTTCCTCCCTCTCCATCTCCCTCCCCCTACCTATAGTTCTCCCTTTCCATCTCCCTCCCCTATCTACCTTTCTTCTCCTCCATCTCCCTCCCACTCTCCCTCTCTACCCACCTCCAAGGTAATTGGAATTTATTGTTAAAATAGCTTGTTGCTGTATATTGGTTTATTGTGTTACACAGTCTGCAGGACCGCCGTTGCCATCACAGCCGCCGCTGCCATCACAGCCGCCGCTGCCATCACAGCCGCCGCTGCCATCACAGCCGCCGCTGCCATCACAGCCGCCGCTGCCATCACAGCTGCCGCCACAGTCACCACCACCGCCATAGCTGCCGCCGCCACAAGCGACACCACTAACACAAACCACAATTTCCCTAACAACCACTACCACAATTATCAACTTTTAGGTGTTATTCCCAACTACTTACCTTCCCACCTACTTACGTGCTAACCCTCACACCTACTTACCTTCCCACCTACTTACCTGCTTACCTTCCCACCTACTTACCTGGCCTGTTGCCACGTTCTCTTCTTGACTGCCCGTTCAATCTGGCTATTGCTGTTGGCGGATCGCACAACCTGTTGGTAGTTTTCACCGGTGGACTTCTAATTTGTTATGGTATTATTCATCTCTTCTGGCAGCAGGCCGGCAAATCGTGCTCCATTTCCTAGAATTAAGAGCCCCCCACTTCTCACATAGCATCAAGCTGGGAGATCATCTTACAGGCAGCAGCCGGACCATCTGGCAGCCGGACCATCTGGCAGCCGGCAGCAGGGCGTCATCTCAATTGATGATCTGAGCGTCACGTGAAAAATTTAATCAATTCGTGTGAGTCCTTCTGCAAGTTTGATGAATCACAAGGCTGAGTGTTTTGTTGCTTGGTGATGGGGTGAACCAGGGGAAGGAGGGAGAGAGGGAGAGAGAGAGAGAGAGGGAGGGAGGGAGAGAGAGAGAGAGAGAGAGAGAGGGAGAGAGAGACAATAACAGGGAGGAAGAGGTCTAGGAATCTCTGACTTTCCTGTACACCCGGGGAACAACAACTTTTAAAACTGATCAGTTATGATAGTTCTTAACCTTAAGTTGATCAGTGGTACCACTGGGTAGTGGTACCACTGGGTAGTGGTACCATTGGGTAGTGTGTTCGGTCCCGTACGCTCTGTTCTCTTACACACTACGCTTAATCTTCTTCTGAAGCAGTGATGGGTTACTTCTGCTGCTGAAGCAGTGATGGGTTACTTCTGCTGCTGAAGCAGTGATGGGTTACTTCTGCTGCTGAAGCAGTGATGGGTTACTTCTGCTGAAGCAGTGATGGGTTACTTCTGCTGCTGAAGCAGTGATGGGTTACTTCTGCTGCTGAAGCAGTGAGGGGTTACTTCTGCTGCTGAAGCAGTGATGGGTTACTTCTGCTGCTGAAGCAGTGATGGGTTACTTCTGCTGCTGAAGCAGTGATGGGTTACTTCTGCTGCTGAAGCAGTGATGGGTTACTTCTGCTGCTGAAGCAGTGATGGATTACTTCTGCTGCTGAAGCAGTGATGGGTTACTTCTGCTGCTGAAGCAGTGATGGGTTACTTCTGCTGCTGAAGCAGTGATGGGTTACTTCTGCTGCTGAAGCAGTGATGGGTTACTTCTGCTGCTGAGCCAAATGGTGGAGTTGTGAGACTGAGAGTGAGTTAGCACACACTGATGAAGTTGGTATTCTTTGTGAAGAGGTGGATCAGCAGTCACTGCAGCAGACATGGCAATATTATCTCTCCTTCCTTACCATCACCTCTCCTTCCTCCATCATTACCTTCTCTCGTCACATCTCCCCCACCATCACTCCTCCCCATCACCTCTCCTACGAGTCATTCTCTCCCTCCTCCCTCCCTCTCAGACGCTCCACTCTCCTGTACATTAAAACAATTTGCACCTTCGGCCGACCACTCAATCCACTGGAAGACTCACCTTTCTCTCAGATGAACCTATTCGTCTTGAGGCTTCACGCATTTCTGATCCCAGGTGATGAGGCTCTCACCTAGATCTTGCCCCTCTCTCTCTCTCTCTCTCTCAAATTCTCCTATCTTTCTCTAACTCCCCATTCTCTTACCTTCTTTCCGCCTGGTCCTCCATCCTTCCTTCCCTTCACAGCCCTCTTTGTCTTTCCCTTCATCTTGCCCCTTCTCTCCCTGCTTCTCCCAGCTGCCCTCCCCCTCAAATGCCTCCCCTTTCCTCTCTCCCCGCTTCCTATTCTATAATCCAGACCTTTCACAAGAGAATTTCAAAGAAAAACTTTCTCAAACTAAGTTAAATTGAGCGAGGAGGTCGCAGCTGAAGGCCCCTTGCGGGAGCTGGACACTTGGAGCCCAATGAGACACTTGAAGTGAAACACTTGAAGCCCAGTGAGACACTTGAAACCCAGTGAGACATTTGAAACCCAGTGAGACACTTGAAACCCAGTGAGACACTTGAAACCCAGTGAGACACTTGAAACCCAGTGAGACACTTGAAACCCAGTGAGACACTTGAAGCCCAGTGAGACACTTGAAGCCCAGTGAGACACTTGAAACCCAGTGAGACACTTGAAACCCAGTGAGACATTTGATAACATAATTTGATTAATGATACCCAGCATGGATTCACGAGGGGCCGTTCCTGCCTATCTAATTTATTAACCTTCTTCAGTAAAGCTTTTGAGGCTGTTGATCACGATAAAGACTTTTTAGAAGTAGTTCAGGATTGCTTTTTGAAGCAGTTTGTAACAGAACCTACAAGGGGAAATAACCTACTTGACTTGGTTCTGGCAAGCAAGGAAACCCTTGTTAATTATTTAGAAATTACAGAGGAACTCGGCTCAAGCGACCACAAGTCAATTACCTTTAGCATTGAATGGATGTATGATAGTAGGGATAATTCAGTAATGGTCCCAGATTTTCGCTTAGCAGATTATAATGGACTTAGAGAACACTTATCAACTGTGGACTGGGGTGAAGAAGAGAGGTATCAATATGACAGTTTTCTTAACACTATACAGGCTGCCCAAAGAACATTTATCCCGTATAAAGAAATTAGATCAAGTAGAAATAACCCAAAATGGATGAATAATAGGCTCAAATATCTTTTAGGGCAGAAGAAAGGAATTTATAGGCGCATAAAAAGAGGTGAGGGTCATCTTATAAATCAGTATACTGACATTAAGAGGGACGTTAAAAGGGAATAAGAAAATCTAAACGGGACTATGAAATTAAAGTTGCTAGGGATTCAAAAACTAACCCAAAAGTTTTTCCAGGTTTATAGAACAAAAGTTAGGGATAAGATAGGTCCCCTTAAAAATAACTTTGGGCATCTTACTGACAAGGAGAATGATATGTGCTCTATTTTTAATAATTATTTTCTCTCGGTTTTCACACAGGAAGACATTAATAATATCCCAGTAATTAATTTTTACAGAGGCCCAGAAGAAGATAAATTATGTAATATCACAGTCACTAGCGAAATGATTATAAAACAGCTGGACCGACTGAAACAAAATAAATCGCCGGGTCCTGATGAGCTTTTTGCAAGGGTTCTTAAGAATGCAAATGGAACTCTGTGAACCAATATCTAACATTTTTAATTTATCTCTTCAAACAGGTGTAGTGTCTGATATGTGGAAGATGGCTAATGTAATTCCTATTTTTAAAGCAGGGGACAAGTCACTACCGTCAAACTACCGCCCAATAAGCCTGACCTCAATTGTAGGCAAATTACTAGAGTCAATTATAGCTGATATTATTAGAAGCCATCTAGATAACCATAATTTGATTAATGATACCCAGCATGGATTCACGAGGGGCCGTTCCTGCCTATCTAATTTATTAACCTTCTTCAGTAAAGCTTTTGAGGCTGTTGATCACGATAAAGAATTCGATATTGTTTATTTAGACTTTAGTAAGGCTTTTTGATAGAGTACCGCACCAGAGACTGTTAAAGAAAGTGGCAGCTCATGGCATTGGGGGAAAAGTGCTGTCATGGATCGAGTCATGGCTCACCAATAGGAAGCAGAGAGTGTGCATAAATGGGGTTAAATCCGAATGGAGACTTGTAACAAGTGGTGTTCCACAGGGATCAGTCTTAGGCCCATTGTTATTTATAATATATATCAATGACCTTGATGAGGGAATTACTAGTGATATGAGCAAATTCGCCGACGACACGAAGATAGGTAGGATAATTGATTCAAACATAGATGTCATAGAACTTCAGGAAGATTTAGACAAACTTAATTCGTGGTCAGAAAAGTGGCAGATGCAGTTCAATGTAGATAAATGCAAGGTTCTGAAGCTCGGGAGTGTCCATAACCCAAGCACTTATAAGTTAAATAACGTAGAACTTAGCCATACAGATTGCGAGAAGGACTTGGGGGTGATGGTAAGCAGCAACCTTAAACCAAGACAGCAATGCCTAAGCGTACGTAATAAGGCAAATAGATTACTGGGATTTATATCAAGAAGTGTTAGCAACAGAAGTCCAGAGGTTATATTACAGCTTTATACATCATTAGTAAGGCCTCACCTAGATTACGCAGCTCAGTTCTGGTCTCCATATTACAGAATGGACATAAATTCGTTAGAAAACATTCAGCGTAGAATGACTAAATTAATACATAGCATTAGAAATCTTCCTTACGAAGAAAGATTGAAGACCCTAAAATTACATTCACTTGTAAGACGTAGAATGAGGGGAGACATGATCGAGGTATACAAGTGGAAAATGGGTATTAACAAAGGGGATATAAATAAGGTCTTGAGGATATCTCTCCAAGAGAGAACCCGCAATAATGGATTCAAGTTAGATAAGTTTAGATTTAGAAAGGATATAGGAAAGTATTGGTTTGGAAATAGGGTAGTTGATGAGTGGAACAGTCTGCCTAGTAGGGTTATTGAAGCTAGGACCTTGGGTAGTTTCAAATTTAGGTGAGAGGGGTTGGATTTGAGTGGGACTCGCGCATGAGTGGGTAGAATTGTCAAAGCTTATTTCTTGGGTAGCATTGAAAATTGGGTTGAGCAAATATTCTGTTAGTGGGATGGATTGTGAAGGACCTGCCTAGTATGGGCCAACAGGCCTGCTGCAGTGTTCCTCCTTTCTTATGTTCTTATGTTCTTAATTCATGAGAGAGAGGGGTTGGATTTGAGTGGGACTCGCGCATGAGTGGGTAGAATTGTCAAAGCTTATTTCTTGGGTAGCTTTGAAAATTGGGTTGAGCAAATATTCTGTTAGTGGGATGGATTGTGTAGGACCTGCCTAGTATGGGCCAACAGGCCTGCTGCAGTGTTCCTCCTTTCTTATGTTCTTATGTAAAGAATTCGATATTGTTTATTTAGACTTTAGTAAGGCTTTTGATAGAGTACCGCACCAGAGACTGTTAAAGAAAGTGGCAGCTCATGGCATTGGTGGAAAAGTGCTGTCATGGATCGAGTCATGGCTCACCAATAGGAAGCAGAGAGTGTGCATAAATGGGGTTAAATCCGAATGGGGACTTGTAACAAGTGGTGTTCCACAGGGATCAGTCTTAGGCCCATTGTTATTTATAATATATATCAATGACCTTGATGAGGGAATTACTAGTGATATGAGCAAATTCGCCGACGACACGAAGATAGGTAGGATAATTGATTCAAACATAGATGTCATAGAACTTCAGGAAGATTTAGACAAACTTAATTCGTGGTCAGAAAAGTGGCAGATGCAGTTCAATGTAGATAAACGCAAGGTTCTGAAGCTCGGGAGTGTCCATAACCCAAGCACTTATAAGTTAAATAACGTAGAACTTAGCCATACAGATTGCGAGAAGGACTTGGGGGTGATGGTAAGCAGCAACCTTAAACCAAGACAGCAATGCCTAAGCGTACGTAATAAGGCAAATAGATTACTGGGATTTATATCAAGAAGTGTTAGCAACAGAAGTCCAGAGGTTATATTACAGCTTTATACATCATTAGTAAGGCCTCACCTAGATTACGCAGCTCAGTTCTGGTCTCCATATTACAGAATGGACATAAATTCGTTAGAAAACATTCAGCGTAGAATGACTAAATTAATACATAGCATTAGAAATCTTCCTTACGAAGAAAGATTGAAGACCCTAAAATTACATTCACTTGTAAGACGTAGAATGAGGGGAGACATGATCGAGGTATACAAGTGGAAAATGGGTATTAACAAAGGGATATAAATAAGGTCTTGAGGATATCTCTCCAAGAGAGAACCCGCAATAATGGATTCAAGTTGGATAAGTTTAGATTTAGAAAGGATATAGGAAAGTATTGGTTTGGAAATAGGGTAGTTGATGAGTGGAACAGTCTGCCTAGTAGGGTTATTGAAGCTAGGACCTTGGGTAGTTTCAAATTTAGGTTGGATAAATTCATGAGTGAGAGGGGTTGGATTTGAGTGGGACTCGCACATGAGTGGGTAGAATTGTCAAAGCTTATTTCTTGGGTAGCATTGAAAATTGGGTTGAGCAAATATTCTGTTAGTGGGACGGATTGTGAAGGACCTGCCTAGTATAGGCCAACAGGCCTGCTGCAGTGTTCCTCCTTTCTTATGTTCTTATGTTCTTATGTATGGGTTTTGGGGGGAAAACAGAGAAGTCCCAGTGTAGTAATATTATAAGTTGTAGGAGAACTAGTAATAGGCAGAATAAGGTGGATAGTGGAAAGCTAGTGACACTAGATGACAAGGACAGTAATAGGTATAGTGGAAAAACAGAGATGAGCAGGAAGGGTAAAGAGAAAGGAGGGTCTCTAAATATATATTACACCAATAGTCGTAGTGCTAGGAATAAGATGGACGAGTTGAGATTAGTTGCAAGTACAGGTAATATTGATGTTTTTGCAATAACTGAGACATGGTTTAATATGAAAAATCGGGACTTGCCTGCCGAATGTCACATTCAGGGTTTTAAATTGTTCCAAGTAGACAGAAGTATCGGGAAAGGGTGGGGTGGCACTCTATGTCCGTGATCATTTAAATTGTTGCATAAAAACGGGTATAAAGTCTGAATTAACACATACAGAGTCTGTCTGGATAGAATTTTCAGAGGGGTGTGAAAAATTGATTTTAGGCGTGATTTACCGTCCTCCAAACTTAGATAGGGAACAAGGGAGACTACTTTGGGAGGAAATTGTTAAGGCCACAAGACACGATAACGTAGTAATTCTAGGGGACTTTAACTTTAGTCAGATTGATTGGAATTTCATGACAGGGAATTTAGAATCTAACGACTTTTTAGAAGTAGTTCAGGATTGCTTTTTGAAGCAGTTTGTAACAGAACCTACAAGGAAATAACCTACTTGACTTGGTTCTGGCAAGCAAGGAAACCCTTGTTAATAATTTAGAAATTACAGAGGAACTCGGCTCAAGCGACCACAAGTCAATTACCTTTAGCATTGAATGGATGTATGATAGTAGGGATAATTCAGTAATGGTCCCAGATTTTCGCTTAGCAGATTATAATGGACTTAGAGAACACTTATCAACTGTGGACTGGGGTGAAGAAGAGAGGTATCAATATGACAGTTTTCTTAACACTATACAGGCTGCCCAAAGAACATTTATCCCGTATAAAGAAATTAGATCAAGTAGAAATGACCCAAAATGGATGAATAATAGGCTCAAATATCTTTTAGGGCAGAAGAAAGGAATTTATAGGCGCATAAAAAGAGGTGAGGGTCATCTTATAAATCAGTATACTGACATTAAGAGGGACGTTAAAAGGGAATAAGAAAATCTAAACGGGACTATGAAACTAAAGTTGCTAGGGATTCAAAAACTAAACCAAAAAGTTTTTTCCAGGTTTATAGAACAAAAGTTAGGGATAAGATAGGTCCCCTTAAAAATAACTTTGGGCATCTTACTGACAAGGAGAATGATATGTGCTCTATTTTTAATAATTATTTTCTCTCGGTTTTCACACAGGAAGACATTAATAATATCCCAGTAATTAATTTTTACAGAGGCCCAGAAGAAGATAAATTATGTAATATCACAGTCACTAGCGAAATGATTATGAAACAGCTGGACCGACTGAAACAAAATAAATCGCCGGGTCCTGATGAGCTTTTTGCAAGGGTTCTTAAGGAATGCAAAATGGAACTCTGTGAACCAATATCTAACATTTTTAATTTATCTCTTCAAACAGGTGTAGTGTCTGATATGTGGAAGATGGCTAATGTAATTCCTATTTTTAAAGCAGGGGACAAGTCACTACCGTCAAACTACCGCCCAATAAGCCTGACCTCAATTGTAGGCAAATTACTAGAGTCAATTATAGCTGATATTATTAGAAGCCATCTAGATAACCATAATTTGATTAATGATACCCAGCATGGATTCACGAGGGCCGTTCCTGCCTATCTAATTTATTAACCTTCTTCAGTAAAGCTTTTGAGGCTGTTGATCACGATAAAGAATTCGATATTGTTTATTTAGACTTTAGTAAGGCTTTTGATAGAGTACCGCACAGAGACTGTTAAAGAAAGTGGCAGCTCATGGCATTGGGGGAAAAGTGCTGTCATGGATCGAGTCATGGCTCACCAATAGGAAGCAGAGAGTGTGCATAAATGGGGTTAAATCCGAATGGGGACTTGTAACAAGTGGTGTTCCACAGGGATCAGTCTTAGGCCCATTGTTATTTATAATATATATCAATGACCTTGATGAGGGAATTACTAGTGATATGAGCAAATTCGCCGACGACACGAAGATAGGTAGGATAATTGATTCAAACATAGATGTCATAGAACTTCAGGAAGATTTAGACAAACTTAATTCGTGGTCAGAAATGTGGCAGATGCAGTTCAATGTAGATAAATGCAAGGTTCTGAAGCTCGGGAGTGTCCATAACCCAAGCACTTATAAGTTAAATAACGTAGAACTTAGCCATACAGATTGCGAGAAGGACTTGGGGGTGATGGTAAGCAGCAACCTTAAACCAAGACAGCAATGCCTAAGCGTACGTAATAAGGCAAATAGATTACTGGGATTTATATCAAGAAGTGTTAGCAACAGAAGTCCAGAGGTTATATTACAGCTTTATACATCATTAGTAAGGCCTCACCTAGATTACGCAGCTCAGTTCTGGTCTCCATATTACAGAATGGACATAAATTCGTTAGAAAACATTCAGCGTAGAATGACTAAATTAATACATAGCATTAGAAATCTTCCTTACGAAGAAAGATTGAAGACCCTAAAATTACATTCACTTGTAAGACGTAGAATGAGGGGAGACATGATCGAGGTATACAAGTGGAAAATGGGTATTAACAAAGGGGATATAAATAAGGTCTTGAGGATATCTCTCCAAGAGAGAACCCGCAATAATGGATTCAAGTTAGATAAGTTTAGATTTAGAAAGGATATAGGAAAGTATTGGTTTGGAAATAGGGTAGTTGATGAGTGGAACAGTCTGCCTAGTAGGGTTATTGAAGCTAGGACCTTGGGTAGTTTCAAATTTAGGTTGGATAAATTCATGAGTGAGAGGGGTTGGATTTGAGTGGGACTCGCGCATGAGTGGGTAGAATTGTCAAAGCTTATTTCTTGGATAGCTTTGAAAATTGGGTTGAGCAAATATTATGTTAGTGGGATGGATTGTGAAGGACCTGCCTAGTATGGGCCAACAGGCCTGCTGCAGTGTTCCTCCTTTCTTATGTTCTTAAGCCCAGTGAGACACTTGAAGCCCAGTGAGACACTTGAAGCCCAGTGAGACACTTGAAGCCCAGTGAGACACTTGAAGCCCAGTGAGACACTTGAAGCCCAGTGAGACACTTGAAGCCCAGTGAGACACTTGAAGCCCAGTGAGACACTTGAAACCCAGTGAGACACTTGAAGCCCATTGAGACACTTGAAGCCCAGTGAGACACTTGAAACCCAGTAGAAAACCTCGCATTCCCTTCAATGTCTGTAGGAGAAAATAACCAGCGTGGGGAGTTTGGGAGCCGTAAGAGATCGATGAACGATGGTGTAAGCTGAGTGGTGGTGAGAGACACTATTGGCAGTGACACCTTGATTACGACGTTTCGCTTACGGCTGGGCGTCGAGTCTAGACGTGAATGAAACGTCGCAATAAAGGTTTCTCAATAGTGTCTTTCTAAGAGACCGAACAGCAGAAACTTAAGTGGAGAAAAGATACAAGTACAAAACACGTTTTTATTATCGAAAGTAAACATGCATATCTAGAGGGGTGCAGGGGCTCTTGATCCAAGGAACTGGACTCACCTCACCCTCCCCATTTCCCAGGCTGTATGTGACCACCTACAGGTTTAGCGCTTCCCCGTGAATGAAATGATACTGTATCGGGAAACCATGTGGGTAAAAAAAGAAACGAGGGGGAAAAAAGCTTGGAGACAACGCTGGCTGTGCTGAGGCTGATAACTCAGTACGTCCACAACACCACCAAAGATTCCATGGATTTTCGTTGAAAATTGAACGTGGGAACTCCCTCTGATCTCTTGTTTTATATATATATATATATATATATATGTGTGTGTGTGTGTGTGTGTGTGTGTGTGTGTGTGTGTGTGTGTGTGTGTGTGTGTGTGTGTGTGGAATTACTTCTTCTGGCTGTTTTTTGAACCTCGTTTGTTTCATCGAGTCTGCCAATTCCATCCGAGAGTACCAAACTCTTCAGCACGATAGAATCTTCTCTTACTATGAATTTCGACTCTTTCTCTGTACCTCCACCTGTCCTTAGACCCTTCATCCCTGTCCTCTGATCACTTCTGTGCTTCACTTCTTCCTCGTCTCAACTAAGTTTGTTTACAAAAGTTTACGTTGTTTTAACCAACCAATGTGTGGTATGTGTGAGGTGGAGGTCGCAGTTGAGTGTGTTAACAGAGTCGTCCCCTCCCCTCCTTTACCGATGTATATATATGTACTTAACTGGTTCACTGTTTTCCTTTTAAGAACACTTTGCTTCCCTTCGCTGGAGGTTGCCATGAAGCTGGTGAAGAAACTTGAAACTCCCGTCCTCGACCACGAATCAAAGCTCCCATTTCCCAGGCGCTGAATGACACTCTCTCTCTCTCAAAGGTAAGCGACGTTAAGGTAAATTTCCCTATTGGTTCAGCGCTTCCCGATGGTGAGACAAAAATTGCGAAGGGGATAAGGAAATTGAGACAAGAATTTAGCAAGATGAGAGGATAAAAACGACTTAGAAGTAGACAATAAGGATAATGGAATGGCCAGAGGCGAAGGTAAGGTGACCTTTGCCTAAAAGTTTAAATTAGGACAGCAAATAAGAGAGAACATAGTCCTAAAATAGATAGGAATTAGAGGGAACCCTCAGATATGACATGATGGTACCACATGATGGTACCACATGATGGTACCATATGATGGTACCACATGATGGTACCACATGGTGGTGCCACGTGATGGTACCACGTGATGATACATGGTACATGATGGTACAACATGAAGGAAAAATGTGCCATTCGTGGAACGCATTATTGTTTAATCTCGCTAAACCAAACCGAACAAACGTAAACAGAAGGAAGGGTCGGTGATAGACGACGCGCTACACGAGATGGGAGAGTCGATCACAACAAATGAACCTCTGGGGGGAAGGCAAAGGTTGACATCAGACGCAAGAACCAGCCCCTCAGTATTCAGTTTGCGGTAATAGGAGGTAAGGAACTAATGATGGCGGAGTCTCGGAGATGCCATCAAATTCATCAATGTCTATATAAAGGCGGACCTACCATCAGAGATCAGTGAATGAAAAAAGAAGGGAGGGAGTATGGGGGTAAAACCCCCCTTTTTTGGGATAATATTCACAAAAGAGGGAGAAAGAAAGGACTTTAAAACCCCAACCCAAGTGAATTTGAACTAAACTCTTCGCTCTAAATTTAACTCCTTTCTTTTTTCCCTATGTTCTGACTCAAGAGGCTGTGTTCCAATCCCCCGTCAAAACTCTCGGTGAGTACATATACCTGTATATTACTTGTGAAAGCTTTCCAGGGGGTCACCTCTCAAGTGGAGCGCACGCACGCACGCGCACACACACACACACACACACACACACACACACACACACACACACACGCACACACACACACACACACAGCACACACACACACACACGCACACACACACACACACACACACACACACACACACACACACACACACACACACACACACACACACACACACACACACACACACACACACACACACACACACACACACACACACACACACACTGAGCAAAGTAGAAAACATAGATTTGCGACTGTGATAGCTACTGGAAGATTTAGATAAACTGACCAAATGGAGTGATAAATGCATGATGGAATTTAAAGTAGAAAAATGTCGTGTAATGGAAGTGGGCGAAAGAGAGAATAGGTCCCTAAAGAATATAAATTGTGAGATAAAATCTTAAGAACATCTGATAAGAGTGGAGATCGAAGAGGAGGACATAAACAACACACTGTCACCGGAAAACCAAATGAATGTGGCAATGAAAGAATCTTACGTCTTAGGCGACTCTGGTAAGTCTCGAGATTACTTTTACCTTTAAGGTTTCTAAGCTCTTGATAAATCCGCAACAGCTGAAGAGACGGCTCTAGCACGGTGTCCGGAGCTTAAGACAAAAACTTATAAATACCCAGAAAGTAATAATAACATACAACAAAAGGGTTTCAGAGTGAAATTTACGAAGAAAGATTGAGAATAATAAAGCCCCTTAGAAGACTATCAAAAGATAATTATTATAATCACTTGCAATCTCTAAATCCTTAGGAGTCGTACAGTGCCTGAGAATAAAAGATGATCAGGTTTGTTCCAAGGATGGGGAAGGGTAACACAATTCTTTGGATCATCGAGCCTTCATCAGCATTAACGTGTAATATATGCGATACAATTTTCATTTATCAGTTTATTTTTTAAATTTTAGAATGTTCCTATATACTAGAAGCAGTTTAATTTAGTTATCTCTGCCTCTGAGCCAAGAGCTGGAAACCTGGAGACCTGGAGACCTGGAGACCTGGCTGCTATAGATAAATCTCCTCGGTCAGGTGATGGAAGGGAACATGATGCCTGGTATTATGTTGCCTGGTATTATGTTGCCTGGTATTATGTTCCTGGTATTATGTTGCCTGGTATTATGTTGCCTGGTATTATGTTGCCTGGTATTATGTTGCCTGGTATTATGTTGCCTGGTATTATGTTGCCTGGTATTATGTTGCCTGGTATTATGTTGCCTGGTATCATATAGCCACAGCTCTGAAATTAGGTCAGCATGACGTGGGTCACTGGGCAGTTATGACTGGTCCAGAAAGAGGCGTTGTTCACAGGCTCAGGCACGAAGGACTGATTGTGTGGAAAGTAATAAATGCCAGCGGAAATATGCATTTGTTGACTGACAAGTCCTCATTCAGTCCGTCGTTTAATGAAGTGCAGCCTACCTGAATATCTCGGCGAACAACTAGGTTATATTGTCAAACTGGAGCCACAGAAACAGCGTAAGTACACGATAACGCTGTATGTTCCCCGAGTGTCTGACTTTACATAATGTCCCTGCTCCTAGAGGCAGGTTTTATTACAAATGAAATGTGTATCCTTGTAAGTGTTGATTCGTGTTTGTAAATCTAATGACACGAAAGATATCATGTGTTCATGCCCTTCCTTTCCTGGAGTTATACCCACATGTGTGATCTTCTTAGAGATAACACGAGTCTAAGCTCACTAATTCTAAGTGACTTTACTGGTGTAACAGGAGCTCCAGGTTTTCCCTAGAATGACCTACTCCAACCCGGGTGGTGGTTTGTCATTCTTGATAATAAGTGGACTGATATATGGTGCAAATAATATCAGTGTTTTCTTGTATACATTATACTGGGTTATTCTACAGTGTAACTAGGTTAGTGTGGCAGCCCCTGGGTTAACAGAGAGCGGTAACTTAAATGTTATTAATTTTAAAAAATCTCGAAGGTAGAGAAAATGGGAGATATGATAGCTAAAAAAAATCACATTGGATAAAAAATAAAACCCACTTGGTACTTAAAATATGAAGTATTTAGATACCATAGCGAGATATAGTGTGTAGGATGAGTGCATGAGACCAGTACAAGGGACGAGTGTGTGAGTGTATGCAGAATGAGTGGAAGACTGGCTTGTATGCGAATCTCATTGTTCTCACTGGGCGTAGGAGAGCAGGAAAGTGTGCTTGTTGGTAATAAAGTTTGGGGTTTGCTGGTGGCGTGGACTCTCGGGGGTTGGTGGGGTGAATGGCTATGACATTTTAATAGTTTATGAAAATAAGAAAAGATGGGGTGGTAGGGGAAGCTGAATATTCAAATAACTTCAGAAAGAAATCAAAATATTTTTCTTTGAATCCTTTTTATCTACTTTTCTGAGGCTACGGGTCCCTACAATTTGCACTAGAGATGGACCCTCATCCTGTTCATAGAATTATTATTTTGTTTTTCACGGTAGCCAGCAGAAGGTCTCGATGAATTGACCAAAATGCTCCACTGAGTGTGGTCATCATATAACTAAACCCGAATCAAAAGAAATTCTCTAATATTTTCTGATGAACAAGATATCCCGTTGCCTCCTTCCCGTCTCCCTTCTGTCATACTCTCTATGTCTCAGCTGCCTAGATAGAAACAGAGATAGGTAGACTGTAGCTAGGCCTTCTCTGCAGAAAGCCTCGATCTAGACCGGAAAGTCTCCTGCTGTCTGCCTTTCCATGGATGTAGTCATCTTCCGCAGGAATGCTGTCTAAGACGTTTAAAGTTCACCCATTCCACAGCCACACTACCCCAGGATTCATCCCCGTGTGTGTGTGTGTGTGTGTGTGTGAAGCAGCCGTTGCATTGTATTATGTATAACCCGTCTAGAAGCACATTGCGTCGGTCCTGCGCTACCGAGAGACAAGATGATACACTGACACGCAACATCATTTATTCAGAGCGACAAGTAAAGCACGAACTTCTTCAATAATGTGAAAACTTGATCTCCTCTCTCAATTCATCTTCTGCGTATTCTGTTCTGAGAGAGAGAGAGAGAGAGAGAGAGAGAGAGAGAGAGAGAGAGAGAGAGGAGAGAGCGAGAGAGAGAGAGAGAGAGAGAGAGAGAGAGAGAGAGAGAGAGAGAGAGAGAGAGAGAGAGAGAGCGAGAGAGAGAGAGAGAAAGAGAGAGAGAGTGAGCGAGGGTTGAATTAACATAAATATGAAGAAAATGAATTTTTTTTCCAGTCATCCTCTGGATTTCTATTTCTTAATAATATCCTGAAACACCTGTCTCTAGTGTTCTTCTCCTGGATCGTTTGGCACCACGAACCATTTAATCCGAAACCTCTCTTCCTCTTCCTCCTCCTCCTCCTCTCTAGTCTTACCCACTACGACGGGTCACCACATGGAGAAGACCCTGGCCAGGACTCGTCCTGACAAACCTACCTAAACCTTCACGGGATATTCACTTGTATTTTATTTTTCATTCCTTATATTGACCTGATGCGTTTCGTCTTATGCAAAAAAAAAAAAAGTAATATAGAATAAATGCTTGGTGTTGTGTAGTATTATTTACCACTGAGAATGTTGGGCAAGACACAGTAGGCTTCTTCAGTCGAGTACAGAAAAGTTGGTAGAAGCAGAAGAGATGTGAAGACGATGTAATCAGTCCCATTACCCTTGATGATCTAGTTTTGAGGTGGTCAGTCCCTCAGCCTGGCTGAGGGACCGGGACTGAGGAAGCCTACTGTGTAGGTGAGACGTTTCGAAATAAAGATACCTAACTTTTGCATATGTGTCTTACCTAACAACCTGTCTGTATTTCATACCTTTTTAAGATTCACCACTGAGAATATATTAGGCCTATTCCTCTTCAAGGTCACTGGGAGGTCATCCCGAGCGATACCCATAGCATTTTTTTTTGTTTTTGTTTCCTGTTCTGGGTCACTTGCGACCATTCTATTCTGAGTCACATTCTCGCACCACGAGGGATAGACCACCAACGTTTCGATCCAATCTTTAGTTCAGATTCTCTTTCCACCGTTGCTTGATTATTTTTTGTTTTTGTTTTGGTCAGCCAGTTCGCTGCTAGAAGTATCGCAGCGGTTTGTTAGCGGTTTATGTAATCTCACGTAACCCAACGCAACGTAACCCGTTCTAGCCTAACTTGTCAGTGGTCAAAGTCGGACCGAAACGTCTTCACACGTTTCCCTCTTTCTAAGTGCGAGATGTTTGTGTAGTGTTGCAGCCACGATGCTGCGAATTTCTTTTTAATTATTCCTCTCGCCTAACTTAATGTAACCTAACCTAACTTATTGTAACCTAACCTAACTTAAAATCTAAAGAAATGAATGCGAGAAAAAAAATAATTGGAAAACTTAAGACATTATTGTTGTTGAGTACCAGCGTTATAAAAATTGTACTAGCGATATGAAAATTGTACCAGCACTATACAAATTGTACCAGCGATATGAAAATTGTACCAGCGATATGAAAACTGTACCAGCGATATGAAAATTGTACCAGCGATATGAAAATTGTACCAGCATTATGAAAATTGTACCAGCGTTATGAAAATTGTACCAGCGTTATGAAAATTGTACCAGCGTTATGAAAATTGTACCAGCGTTATGAAAATTGTGCCAGCATTATAAAAAATTGTACCAGCGTTATAAAAATTGCACCAGCGTTATGCAAATTGTACCAGCGCTATAAGATTGTACCACAGAAATCCCCAGTCTTATCCAAGACGACGCGATGATTCTGATATCCCCCTCCCACATCAAATCCTTCCTGTCACACTGTCAGCTTGACTCCCCACACACCCCCAGTCTTCCTCTCCGAGTCTTACCTCGCCAGAAGACTTCCAGATCCTCTTCTTCCTCTTCATCCAAGGCTACTAGCACTCCCCCCCATTCCCCATCCCATTCCTCAGCTGGGATCCTCCTCACCATGACTCGAGGCACAACGAGCTATTCTTCCCCCCCCCTTCCCCATGGGACTGTCCCACCCAGCACACCAATGCATATTCGATGGGGTAATCTGCTAGCATAATGCAGCGGTGTCTCAACCTGGGTACGACAGCGTCATGACTGGGTCCCAAACAGGAAGTTCTTACCAAGCGATAAAGTAAAATATCTATCAATATCTATTTAAATCTATATTTATCATTCTATATCTATATGTAAATCTCTACATTCTGTCAATCTCTACATTCTGGCAATCTCTACATTCTGGCAATCTCTACATTCTGGCAATCTCTACATTCTGGCAATCTCTACATTCTGTCAATCTCTGCATTCTGTCAATCTCTATTCTGCAATTCTATTGGCAATCTCTACATTCCAATTTTACATTCTGCAATCTCTGCATTCTGCAATCTCTGCATTCTGTCAATCTCTGCATTCTTTTCCAAATCTCTGCATTCTGTCAATCTCTGCATTCTGTCAATCTCTGCATTCTGTCAATCTCTGCATTCTGTCAATCTCTGCATTCTGTCAATCTCTGCATTCTGTCAATCTCTGCATTCTGTCAATCTCTGCATTCTGTCAATCTCTGCATTCTGTCAATGCCGACATTTGGGTGACGGTCAGAGGCTCTCACCACTGAGCAACAGGTCATCTGCAGTCACTTCCAGTCTTATCACCTCCCCCTCTCCCCCCCTCCCCGGCAGGGGTCCCGTCCCAGACCAAGCCGCCTCCCGGTTTGCTGGCCTGATCGACCAGACTGTTAGTGCCTGTCACTTTAAATGTCTCTGGCTGATTGACCTACACACACACACATATCCATACATAGCTTTAAGGAGAGGTATGATGAAGCTCATGGAGCGGGTAGAGTGACCGAGTAGCGACCAGTGAAGAGGCGGAGCCAGGAGCTGTGAATCGACCCCTGCAACCACAACTAGGTGAGTACAACTAGGTGAGTACATTTACCCTCATATTCACCCATTCCCAAACACGCGGAGGCCAGGAGCTGCGAATCGACCTCTGCAACTACAACTAGGTGAATACACCCACACAGACTCATTCATACACTAATTCAATCAAGTCATACCCACCCGCTTACCTCCGCCTGTACTTATACCCGCTTCTAGTCCCTACCCGCTCTTACTCACCCGTCCCGCCACGTCCCAACCAACCCCCACCTCCTTACTTCTCTTCACTTCCCCTACCCTCCCGCCCCTCCCCGTCCCCAACCACCACCTCCCCAACCCCAACCCCTCCCCTACCAACCCGCTCCCCCGTCTCTACCACTTCCCACATCCCCACACCCCTACCCTTCCCCTACCAACCCGTCCCTACCAACCCCCTCCTCCCCACACCCTCACCTCTCCCCTACCCTACAGAGTGATACCAAACTAATTATAAATTCCATATCAGAGCAGCTTCCACTTATTATAAATTTAGGCCATGTTTTCATCAAAATATAATTAATTATAATTCCCGTAATTGTGCTATGGTTTGACTAGCGCGGTGCTCAGCTACTGCTGGAAATTATTCCCCGCAATGTATTGTTGCTGTCTGTGTGATTTATGTAAAACACGGGAGTTAAAGAGGTGAGTGTGTTGGATGCAATACAGATGTTTAGACAGTGTGCGAGTCATGGTGAAGGTGGTTTCTTCTTTGCCAGGGTGGGGAAAATGGTAATATGTGTGTACTCGCCTCTATGCAGTTAGAGGTGTCGATTCACAGCTCCTGGCCCCGGTGTGTGTGCGTGCATAAGTACACACACACACACACACACACGGCGGGGCCAGGAACTGAGTATCGACCCCTGCAACCACAAATAGGTGAGTACACACACACACAGGTGAGGAGGTGAAAATGCTAGGGGAAACTAGATACTTGAAAGGCGGTGGCCCAGATAATATCTCTCCGTGGGTCCTGAGAGAGGGGGCAGAGGCACTGTGTGTGCCACTAGCAACAATCTTCAATAAATCTATCGAAACAGGGCAACTGCCTGAGGTATGGAAGACAGCAAATGTAGTCCTGATTTTTAAGAAAGGAAACAGACAGGCTGCACTAAATTAAAGACCAGTGTCGCTGACTTGTATTGTATGTAAAGTTATGGAAAAATATTATCAGGAAAAGAGTAGTGGTCCACCTAGAAAAGAATGGACTAATGCATGACAACTAGCACGGCTTCAGGAAAGGGAAATCCTACATCACAAACCTATTGGAGTTCTATGACAAGGTGACAGAAGTAAGACAGGAGAAAGAGGGATGGGTAGACTGCATTTCCTTGATTATATGAAGGCTTTCGACACAGTACTACACCTGTATATATGAATGACATGAAGGAAGGGAAAGAGCCAGAGGTGTCCCTGTTTGCAGACGATGTGAAACTAACGAGAATACAAGCAGACTGAATGCTGACTCAACTTACGTTTTTGTGCTCAATGGCCCTCGAATGATGGGGGATAATGGTAATTCTAGCTAAGGTATGTACCAGCTATCTGCTACGCAGCCGACCTAACTGGTATCATAAATTACTAGACTTACCTGGGCATATGTATCGAACCCTCAAGTGTCACCCCGATATCCGCTGTTTGTCTCTGAAGATTGTTCGCAACACTGTACACTACACTGTTCTTCCAATATTTGTCCTTTATTTTGTGGTAATTTCACAATAATTCTACCACAAACTGTGGAGATTGTCAATGTGAAACAGAAACCCGTGGATCAGTGTTCTTTGTTTTCCTGGCGTTAATGTTTTCCCTGGCAGGTTTTAAAGCAATGTGACCGCCATGCAGACCCTTCGCCCTGGGCGCATCTTCCTTACAAAGGATATGCTGAATTCAGCGTTCTATGACGCTGGTACACGCTGGTACACGCTGGTACATGCTGGTACACGCTGGTACACGCTGGTACACGCTGGTACACGCTGGTACACGCTGGTACACGCTGGTACACGCTGGTACACGCTGGTACACGCTGGTACATGCTGGTACAGCATCTGGAATCAATTACTGATCATGCGGAAGCAACGCCATTTGCCCCTTCTGAGAGGGTTAGGTCCCTCAGGGGCTGAAAAGGGTTAAAAGGGCTAATACCCCCCTTTCTGGAGAAATTTTCTCCACACCGGGAGCAAGGGGCTAGTAACCCCTCCTCCTGTATACATTACCAAAATTAAAAAGTTTTTTTTCATTTTCTTTTTAGGTCACCCTGCCTCGGTGGGATACAGCCGATTTGTTGAAAAAAAAAACTAATCAAAATATGTGACTTATTTCCAATGGGGATCTTGCAATACCTGTTGGATACAACAAAAATCAGTTACGTTTATGGACAATAAAAACTGAGTAAATAAGTTAAATATAAATGAATTGCATAAATATTAATATAAAAAATTGTTGAATTTAACAGGTATTCGAATAATTTTACGAGTTATCACTTTTTTCTTTATCTGTAGCTTCATTCCTTCCTCCCATACTTATTCCCATTTATTATTTCCGTTCTCCCTTCATCACTAAGGTTCTTCTTCCCTCCTCCCTTTCCTCTGCCCCTTCATCCCTCTCTTAATTAATGCCTTCTTACCTCCCTCTCTAATTTATTTAAACCACCATCCCTCGCTCCCAACTTCCTCCCTCTCTTCCTTCCTTTCTCCCTCCTTCTATTCTCCCTCAATTCCCAACCCATCCATCGCCCAGATAAACCCGTCAGTTTCCTTGGAGGACTCTCTAATCCTCCCTCCCTCCATCCCTCCCTCCCTCCCTCACACACACACACAAAAAAAAAGCTCTTGGGGCAGGAGAGAGTGGACCTAGTAGCGATCAGCTAAAAGGAGCCAGGAGCTGTGAATCTACCCCTGCAACCACAAATAGGTGAGTACACACTCATTCGTCCCAGTTGTTTCACACACTGACTGGGATTCACTCACCTGTGTAGACTAGAACCCGGTTACACACACAACCCGCACATAGAAGAGAGGAGCTTAACGACGACGTTTCGGTCCGACTTGGACCATTTACAAAGTCACACTAACAAAAGGGAGAGAAGGAGGGAGTATACATAGAGGCCAGACGCAAAAGGGAAAATGAAATCCTAAAGAAGAGTGTCAGAAATTTGAAATAAAGATGTGGGATGCATCTTTAAGATCAGATGATTGCTAGGTTGAAAACTAAAATGGAAGAATAATAAAAGACGAAGATAAATATAAGAAAATCGAGAAAAGGCTTAAGAAAAACACAAAATTAACGAGAGAAATTGACTGGAGAAAGAAAGATCTAATGAACTGGAAGAAGATACGAGGAGACTGGTGGAGCTGTAGATAATGAGGAGGAAAGAAGTGATAGTGATAATGAAGGAGATAGCAAAGGGATTGGAGGAAAGCAGGTAGGGGAAGAGGAATGTGTAAAGACTTTTGTGGTGATGCTTAAAAGATCGCGATGAATACGAGGAGAAACACAACAAGAAAACTGATAACAGACAAGACAGGATGCGATAATAACATGGGGAATAATAATATGGGAATATTGCATAGATTCCAGATCTCGATACTACAGTTGGATCTCATTTTTTTTGCAGTTAATTGGACTCGTAGTTCTGTTTGTTACAGACTGATTGGTACTATAGCAGTCCAGTGCTAATTCTTTCCCGTGCAGCTAGGGATGTTCTAAACACTAGATATTAACATTATTTTTGTCCTGCCTCTGAGTGTGTTCGAATGACTGGGAATGACTGGGAATATTCCCAGCATGATATGAAAGACTGAGAGAATAAGAATGCAGAAGAGGCCAGTCATTGGAACATACTCAGAGGCAGGTTAAAAATAGTGTTAATATCTACTGTTTAGATCATGCCTAGCTACACGGGAAACAATTAGCACTGGACTGCTATTGTACCAATCAGTCTGTAACAAACAGAACTACGAGTCCAGTTAACTGCAAAAAAAAAAAAAATGAGATCCAACTGTAGTATTGAGATCAGGAATATATTAAATTGACAGCCACACAGCAGTAACCACCACCTGCCAAGAAGTAACTGACCAAACAACAGCAGACAGTTAGTTATCGGTTGAGATCAGTCTACCTTACTATATGCAGAATAGTTGGCAAGGCTGCATAAGAAACACGTCAGTATTGTCACAGCAGTGTAGCGCAACAATTGATCCACCTGCCTGTTAGACGGCCAGGTGGATCAGTGATGTCACCTGGTGATGGTGGATCATTGGTCCACCTGGATGTTAGACAGCCAGGCGACACTGCCACTTGCAAATCTCATGCAACCGACATCAAACCAAAACCCAACCTCTGACGACTCCTTAGGGTTCCTAGGGACGAATAGCCTAGGAACATTCACTTTTATTTTAATACCACCTCCGTCCCAGCGATAACCCATATCAGTGAAGAAAAGTGAGGGATCTACCACATATATCTTCGAGTGATCTTGTGCTCTGAAGTCCACAACTCACCAGTGAAACAACAAATTCTTCATAAAGCTCACTGAACATGTATGTTCAAGATACGAGTTAGGGGAATTTCACTGATGAACAAACTAAGAACCAAGTCATACACTACCACCACAACTCGCACCAACCACTAACTCCCTCCCCATCCCTACCACCATAATCATGACAACCACCACCACCACCTATCCCCCTTAATCACAAGGTCTTGTAATCTCAAAGTCCCTTCCTCAGCCTTCTCTCTCTCTCTCTCTCTCTCTCTCTCTCTCTCTCTCTCTCTCTCTCTCTCTCTCTCTCTCTCTCTCTCTCTCTCATCTCCTGATGCCTAATGATTCAATCCCCTGTTATCTAGGGTGAACTGCCTCTCTCATCATAATGAAGACGAGTAATCCTATTAATATTTGATTAATTCTCTAACGTGTTTAAAGGAGCCCCAACGGATTACTTAGAGATTAATGACCAATGGATTAGCTTTCGAGGCTAAGACCCATGAGCAATAGACCTGAAGGGTCGGACCTTTCTGCTATAGGCCTGAAGGTTCGAACCAGCAATTAATAGGACTGAAAAGTTCTAACCTATGAGCGACAGGCTTGAAGGTTCGAACCTACGTCTGAGCTTGGTGAACGTCCGTTTAGGAGAGTCATAGCCCTTGTCACCCCTTTATCCTTTCCCTTAGTATGATTCACGCTCCACCCTGCCAAAGGTGGGGTGGAGCGTGAGTCATACTAAGTATGGGAGCTGACCAAGCCAAGCTCACCAAGCTCCCCCATTACCCCGAGGAAGCTTACCAGCAAACCGAACAGACACAGTGATCCGAGATGCACTTCACAAATAACCCACACTTTGGAGGAGAGAATTTAAACGCCGTTCTTGTCGGTCCGGGGCCATTTTTCAAGTGTCGACGTCCTCTTGAACTTTCTCCTTCAAAGTGTGAGGGATTTCGTGAATTATTGCAGCCACGGCAGTGCTTCCTGTAGCACTCTTGATCCGTGATGCTGCAGATTCTGCAGTGTGACGATGTTTACATGCGAGCGCGCACACACACACACACACACACACACACACACACACATACACACACACACACACGGACAGGGACAGAATGTTCCAGAGATGGGACACAGCAACAAAGGGACACAGTTGGAAGTTGAAGACTCAGATGAATCACAGGGATGTTAGGAAGTATTTCTTCAGTCACAGAGTGGTCAGGAAGTGGAATAGTTTGGGAAGCGATGTAGTGGAGGCAGGTTCCATACATAGCTTTAAGAAGAGGTATGATAAAGCTCATGGCGCAGGGAGAGTGAGCCAGTAGCGGCCAGTGAAGAGGCGGGGCCAGGAGCTATGTCTCGACCCCTGCAACCACAACTAGGTGAGTACACAGTGCTATTAACGCACGTTTGCTGTGAGCATTTTAAACAATATTTACACACAATTATATTATCTGCACATTTTTTCCACGTATGTTACGAGCATTTTACACAATGTTTACGCTGTTATCCGCACTTTTCTCTCCTATGTTATAAACATTTCACACAATGTTTACACACACACTAAACTATTATCTGCACGCCTTTTTTCACCCGCACTGAGAGCATTTTACACACACGATGCTGTTATCTCCACTTTCTTCTACACTCGTCGTGTACATTTTTACACAATTCGTTTTAGCGCTGGAAATATGCGAATATTGGGTAGACATCAGGGAAATCATCCAGGAAACTGACAGACGTCAATTTATTAGTCAGGTTAAATTTTAAGCACTGTATAATTAGTACTCTCAATTTCCACATAAAATTAACACACGTAATGTGTTAGTTTCTGTTAACGCTCGTCTCTGCCACAACATTGTTAAATATGTTAATCTTCAGCCCGGACGCTACTTGGTCTTGGCAGCCTCCTCACCTGGGCTTGGCAGCCTCCTCACCTGGGCTTGGCAACCTCCTCACCTGGGCTTGGCAACCTCCTCACCTGGGCTTGGCAGCCTCCTCACCTGGGCTTGGCAGCCTCCTCACCTGGGCTTGGCAGCCTCCTCACCTGGGCTTGGCAGCCTCCTCACCTGGGCTTGGCAGCCTCCTCACCTGGGCTTGGCAGCCTCCTCACCTGGGCTTGACAGCCTCCTCACCTGGGCTTGGCAGCCTCCTCACCTGGACTTGGCAGCCTCCTCACCTGGGCTTGGCAGCCTCCTCACCTGGGCTTGGCAGCCTCCTCACCTGGGCTTGGCAGCCTCCTCACCTGGGCTTGGCAGCCTCCTCACCTGGGCTTGACAGCCTCCTCACCTGGGTTTGGCAGCCTCCTCACCTGGGCTTGGCAGCCTCCTCACCTGGGCTTGGCAGCCTCCTCACCTGGGCTTGGCAGCCTCCTCACCTGGGCTTGACAGCCTCCTCACCTGGGCTTGGCAGCCTCCTCACCTGGGCTTGGCAGCCTCCTCACCTGGGCTTGACAGCCTCCTCACCTGGGCTTGGCAGCCTCCTCACCTGGGCTTGGCAGCCTCCTCACCTGGGCTTGACAGCCTCCTCACCTGGGCTTGACAGCCTCCTCACCTGGGCTTGACAGCCTCCTCACCTGGGCTTGACAGCCTCCTCACCTGGGCTTGGCAGCCTCCTCACCTGGGCTTGGCAGCCTCCTCACCTGGGCTTGGCAGCCTCCTCACCTGGGCTTGGCAGCCTCCTCACCTGGGCTTGACAGCCTCCTCACCTGGGCTTGACAGCCTCCTCACCTGGGCTTGGCAGCCTCCTCACCTGGGCTTGACAGCCTCCTCACCTGGCTTGCAGCCTCCTCACTGGGCTTGGCAGCCTCCTCACCTGGGCTTGGCAGCCTCCTCACCTGGGCTTGCAGCCTCCTCACCTGGGCTTCTGACCAGGCTCCTCACCTGGGCTTGAGCCTCCTCACCTGGGCTTGGCAGCCTCCTCACCTGGGCTTGGCAGCCTCCTCACCTGGGCTTGGCAGCCTCCTCACCTGGGCTTGACAGCCTCCTCACCTGGGCTTGGCAGCCTCTCACCTGGGCTTGGCAGCCTCCTCCTGGGCTTGACGCCTCCTCACCTGGGCTTGGCAGCCTCCTCACCTGGGCTTGGCAGCCTCCTCACCTGGGCTTGGCAGCCTCCTCACCGGGCTTGGCAGCCTCCTCACCTGGGCTTGACAGCCTCCTCACCTGGGCTTGGCAGCCTCCTCACCTGGGCTTGACAGCCTCCTCACCTGGGCTTGACAGCCTCCTCACCTGGGCTTGGCAGCCTCCTCACCTGGGCTGGCAGCCTCCTCACCTGGGCTGGCAGCCTCCTCTCACCTGGGCTTGCAGCCTCCTCACCTGGGCTTGGCAGCCTCCTCACCTGGGCTTGGCAGCCTCCTCACCTGGGCTTGGCAGCCTCCTCACCTGGGCTTGGCAGCCTCCTCACCTGGGCTTGGCAGCCTCCTCACCTGGGCTTGGCAGCCTCCTCACCTGGGCTTGGCAGCCTCCTCACCTGGGCTTGACAGCCTCTCACCTGGGCTTGGCAGCCTCCTCACCTGGGCTTGGCAGCCTCCTCACCTGGGCTTGGCAGCCTCCTCACCTGGGCTTGGCAGCCCTCCTGGCTCAGCTCACCTGGGCTTGGCAGCCTCCTCACCTGGGCTTGGCACCTCCTCACCTGGGCTTGCAGCCTCCTCACCTGGGCTTGCAGCCTCCTCACCTGGGCTTGGCAGCTCCTCACCTGGGCTTGACAGCCTCCTCACCTGGGCTTGCAGCCTCCTCACCTGGGCTTGGCAGCCTCCTCACCTGGGCTTGCAGCCTCCTCACCTGGGCTTGCAGCCTCCTCACCTGGGCTTGGCAGCCTCCTCACCTGGGCCTTCGGCGCAGCTCTCACCTGGCTTGGCAGCCCTCACCTGGGCTTGGCACCTCCTCACCTGGGCTGGAGCTTCACCTGGGCTGCAGCCTCCTCACCTGGGCTTGAGCTCCATGGCGCCTCTCACCTGGGCTTGGCAGCCTCCTCACCTGGGCTTGAGCAGCCTCCTCACCTGGGCTTGCAGCCTCCTCACCCTGGGCCTCCTGGCTTGCACTCCTCACCTGGGCTTGCAGCCTCCTCACCTGGGCTTGACAGCCTCCTCACCTGGGCTTGACAGCCTCCTCACCTGGCTTGGCAGCCTCCTCACCTGGGCTTGCAGCCTCCTCACCTGGGCTTGGCAGCCTCCTCACCTGGGCTTGGCAGCCTCCTCACCTGGGCTTGACAGCCTCCTCACCTGGGCTTGCAGCCTCCACCCTTGCACTCTACCTGGGCTTGCAGCCTCTCACCCTGGGCTACGGGCTCCTCACCTGGGCTTGGCAGCCTCCTCACCCTGGGCTTCCGGGCAGCCTCCCCCTGGGCTTGACAGCCTCCTCACCTGGGCTGGCAGCCTCCTCACCTGGGCTTGGCAGCCTCCTCACCTTGGGCTTGGGAGCCTCCTCACCTGGGCTTGCAGCCTTCACTGCGCAGCCTCCACCTGGGCTTGCAGCCTCCTCACCTGGGCTTGCAGCCTCTCCCTAGCTTGGCAGCCTCTCACCTGGCTTGGCGCCTCACCTGGCAGCTTCACGGCTAGCCTCTCACGCTTCAGCCTGGCTTGCAGCCTCTACCTGCTGCAGCCCCACCTGGCTTGCGCCTCAGAGCTTGCACCTCTCACCTGGCTTGCCAGCTTCACCTGGGCTTGGCAGCCTCCTCACCTGGACTTGCAGCCTCCTCACCTGGGCTTGCAGCTCTCACCTGGCTTCACACCCTCACCTGGGCTTGCAGCTCCTCACCTGGGCTCAGCTCTACCTGGGCTTGGCAGCCACCTGGTTGACAGCTTATGGCTTAGCCTCCTCACCTGGGCGCACCTCCTCACCTGGCGGCAGCACTCCTCACCTGGGCTTGGCAGCCTCTCACCTGGGCTTGCAGCTCCTCACCTCATCTGACCTGAAAAGCTTCTTCACTTTTCTGTCTCTTAACTGACATGGCGGAGGTCGAACTGCACAGTTTCAACTCCGCTTTAACAGTTTAATCTAGAAATTTTGCAGAAACCCTAACACAAGAAGGAAGGCAAATGCCTTTCTATTCCTGCAACCTTGTTCTCCTATCCCAGACTCCTCAATCCCTGGAAATAAGTTGCACTGTATAGTAAATGATTTCCAAAACGAATTTACTGATGCGTCTCTAAGGGGCTTCTGACGAGGGAGTTGAGGTAAGCGCTGTTTCGCTCACTTCTGTTTCAAATCAACACTGTGAAGATGTTTACAATGTTACCATTTCACCTGGATTTGAAGCACTAACATTTACTACCTGGACTCAAGCTAGCCTCCTTTACAATTTATGCCTAACTCTAACGTGCGTGTTGACACTGCCCTCTCTCACTTCCTTCACTCTCTCTTTCCCTCCCCTCCTAAACCTTTCTAATTCGCTTGTTCTCCCTCCATTAAATGGTTTAATTCTTCCCACCCTCCTTTTCAACTTTTCGAATCATCCCACGAAAATACCCACACTGCACATATATACACACACACACACACTCACACACACACACATATACACACACACACACACACACACAGTGCAAAGGTTTGCAACAAGACTAGTCCCAGAGCTAAGGGGATTGTCCTACGAAGAAAGGTTAAGGGAAATCGGCCTGACGACACTAGAGGACAGGAGGGTTAGGGGAGACATGATAACGACATATAAAATACTGCGAGGAATAGATAAGGTGGACAGAGACAAGATGTTCCAGAGAGGGGACACAGAAACAAGGGGTCACAATTGGAAGTTGAAGACTCCTATGAGTCAAAGGGATGTTAGGAAGTATTTCTTCAGTCATAGAGTTGTCAGGAAGTGGAATAGCTTGGAAAGCGACATAGTGGAGGCAGGAACCATACATAGTTTTAAGACTAGGTTTGATAAAGCTCATGGAGCAGGGAGAGAGAGGACCTAGTAGCAATCAGTGAAGAGGCGGGGCCAGGAGCTATGAATCGACCCCTGCAACCACAAATAGGTGAGTACAAATAGGTGAGTACACACACACACACACCACTTACCTCCATTTCCAGGCTATAAAAAAAACAAAAGCCTTTTTTTCCGTCGACTTTTATCTTAAAACAGTCTGATAAAAAAATGAATTTAAATGCATCACATACCAGAATAGAATAAAAGATTAAAAAAAAAAATCATTGAATTACCACGATTTGAAAACTCGGCCCCAAAAAAACAGCTACAGTTTAACTCAAGGAGTAATTAAGTTAATGGCCCTGCTGACTCCAGTCTTGTAATTAAGGCTTTTGTAGCTGCAGCTGTCTGATCTTATCCCCATACTTGTGAGACGGTGAAAGGAGGTTCCCAGAGAGGATTGGATCCTTTGAGAGGATTGCTGCCTTTGAGAAAAGGATTAGATTCTTTGACAGTTGATTGGATAATTTTAGAAGAGGAGAAGATCTTTTAAGGGAAATGGATCGTGTCAAAGACAGGCTAGATTTTTAAAAGAAGGACTAGATCTCTTATATTAGGGTTGGATCTTTTAAAGAAAGATGGAATCTTTTAAAGAAGGACCGGATCTAATATTTGATGATAGGATTAATTATAAGACTGACTGTGTTAAGTAATGAAGAACTGGATATATTAAATATGGATTAGGTCACTAAAGATTAGCCTAATCTTAAAGTGACTGGATCCGCTAATATGATTGAATCCCTTAAAAAAAAAAAAGACTGGATTTACTAGTTCCATTAAAGAATAACCGGATCTATTGAAAGTGTATCTGTTAAAGACTAGATCTATTAAAGAGAAATATTTGATATTCTAAGAATTAAAAGAAAATAATTTTTTATGGACAGGTCACTTCAAAGATTTCATCCCACATGCATTTTTTTTCTGAAGTTCCAAGTCTCTAAGTTCAAAATTATTTAATGTGAAGTACGAAAGTGATCTGAATGTCACATTGTTCAGATTTCTGAAGCCTTTAGAAAGATCTACCCCCACCCCCGTGGAACTTTTAGGCGACGTTTCGGTCCGTCCTGCATCATTATAAGAATCATGACTTTAATGGCACGAAATGAGTTAAACTGTCTAGCATGGGCCAGTAGGCTTGCTGCAGTGCTCCTTCTTTCTTACGTTCTTATGTTCTTAAAGTAATGAGTTAAACCCATGTGGGATTAACAGTGAGGGTAGCATAGAGTTGTAGATGCATGGAATAATCTTCCGAGTAGGGTGATAGAGGCTAGGACCTTGGGTGGCTTTAAAAAGAGATTGGACAAATATATGAGTGGGAGGGGCTGGGTTTGATTGGTGTCGTGAGTACGGGAGTAAATTCTTAGGTAGTGGTGGTTTTGATAAGGACCTGCCTTGTATGGGCCAGTAGGCCTTCTGCAGTGTTCCTCCATTCTTATGTTTTTAAATCAGCGAGATTAATCAAAACTGTGTGAAAACGGATTAATAATCAAGAGAATTACTCAAAATAAGTGAAAAATTAACCAAGATTTAGAAGAATAACCTTGACCACTTGTATCAAGTGTCACTAACCACTGAATCAGTGTGGTTAATCACGTGTCAGTATGACAGCAGGTTAATTATTTAGAGAATCACATGAAGTGAAAGTAAGGAAAATCTGAAGCAGTGAGCGTGGATAGATGAGTCAACGGTGAGTGTGGTCAGGTGAGTTAATAGCGAGTGTGGCCAGGTGAGTCAACAGTGAGGGAGACCATAATAAGTCAGCGGTATGAGACCTCACGTCCTGACAACACGAGGCTGTCAGCTGCCACTGCAGGAACCGTCAAAGTTTCTAGCTGGCGTGAGATAAGACTAGCATCATCGTAGAAAATGGAAATCAAAACAGATAAAACTACATGAATGTGAACACAAGTTCTAATGAGAAATAAAGATTTACAAGCTTTTATTTTCTTTAATCAGTGGCAAAAGATAACCCGTGCCGTGCGGGTATCTTTTTTTTTTTTACGCCACCTGCTTTCATATCCTAACTTTCAATCCCTCCACACTCGGAACTCCGTCATGTAACCTCCACATACTTCAAACTCCCCTTTTCACTCCCTACACCTCATAATCCTATTTTTTTTAATCCCTTACACTGTATCCTACAACCCTCCAACCTCAATCTACGACCCTCACAGTTCAGACCCCATTATTCAATCCCTTTCACTCTAAACCTCATCCTACAACCCCACCCCCACTTAAAACTTTATTCTCCAAACACCTACACTTCAAATCTCATCCTTGAACTCCACACACTTCAAAATCTCGTTAGAATGATAATCACAGCGTCCTTGAGGCAACCATATACAACTCACCACCAAACAACAGACGCCCATGGTTGATATGTGATCTAAAATGCAAAACAATAACAAACAATCATACAGTATATCGAGTCTAACCCTCATTTCAGTTATACAAAACACAATGCGCAAATAACCTGCATTTAGGAAACAAACTTATGATGTTGTTTCGGTCTGACTTGGACCATCAACAAGTCAACAACACAGAAATAAACCGAGAGACCTGAGACGTCTTCACACCTGCAGGACCATGCTAAAGAACTAAAAGCAACAATACACAAATAACCCGCACATAGCAGAAAGAAACTTATGACGACGTTTCGGTCCGGTTTGGCCCATTAATAGTCACGTGTGTGACTAGTTAGTGGGCCAAGTCGGACCGAAACGTTGTTATATGTTTCTCTCTCTTATATATGGGTTATTTGTGTATTGTTCCAGTCACGTTATTGTGTCTTTCTATTCTCAAAGCAGCAACCCGAATTTCGTTTTCTCAACGAGTGAGTTTAGACAGTGAAAAATAGATCATAACTTACTAACGTTATTTGCTAAGAAAAAAATAAACTGAAAATCAGTTGGAGAGACTAAGAATTTCTGAGACCAGTGTATAAGGAAGACAATTTATGCACCAATGAGTATTTTTTCTTTGAGTTGCATTGTGACACTGTTTAACAGACGAATCACCCAGGAAATGATGGAAAAAATATTTACTGTAGTGCCAGACGAGTCTGCACTTACATAAACGGTAAGAGAGAAGAGGCACTGGGAGAACCGATGCTTAAATCGACAATGTAAATAAGCATACCTTGTGAAAAGAAATACATGAAATAACAAAAGCGTACCGTATACGAGGGGACAAGGATACATACAGGGAGCTCGATGCGACTACAGTAAAACTGGGAAACATAAGAGCAACTCAAAACGAATACAGCCAAGGCAAAAGTGGAGCCATTGCTGCTTCTCAGCCAATTCATGTGAAAACTGACAGCAAAGAATCAGTTGGCAACACTGGGAAAACAAGGGAACACTGCTCATAGTAAATGCCGAGCGAAGGCAACGAACTCAACATAAGATTTCACAGTTACGTCAAAACTGAGCGAAGGTTCAGGACCAGGACCAGAAAAGACGCTTTCGATGCCATGTCATTCTTAAAATTGGCGTCAAGCCTTCCCTGTTCTCCTGGGTTATTCGCTCTCTACCGCCTCAAATATTTCGGCGAAAAGGATTAGAAAATTCGTGAAAAAGTGCTGAGATTCGTTGATGAAGTCATATCCCTGAAGGTGACTTCGAACTGAGTGAACCAAGTGTATCTACCATTGTAACTTACCGGGTAAATAAAGGAACTCCAGATGATTTTGAAACATGAAAGTCGAAAGGGACGCGGCTAAATAACGACAACAATACTACAACGAAGAGTCGAAACACTGTACCAGTCCCTCGTCCAAACCTTCAACATGCTCTTAGAGACGGATAACGTGCCAGCTCTTTGGAAGACGACAAAAGCCAAACCCACATCGAAGAGTGACCAACGGGATTCACCAACCCAGAGAGCCGTGTCCCTGAATGTCGTGCTAAGGAGTGGAACTTATCGACCCGTTCTTATAGAACCAAGACGAGCCTTCACCTTTTCTGTCTAGTGCAGCTCTGTATGACCCTTGGGAGTTTAGCACTTGGTTATGATTATAATAAAAAATATCTGTCTAATGATTCAAGTTATCTCTGTCTAGTGATTCAAGCTTTCTCTGTCTAATGATTCAAACTTTCTCTGTCTAATGATTCAAACTTTCTCCGTCTAGTGAGTCAAGCTTTCTCCGTCTAGTGAGTCAAGCTTTCTCCGTCTAGTGAGTCAAGCTTTCTCCGTCTAGTGAGTCAAGCTTTCTCCGTCTAGTGAGTCAAACTTTCTCCGTCTAGTGAGTCAAGCTTTCTTCGTCTAGTGAGTCAAGCAGTGAGACTTATCTTGGCCTAAGAGGTGAAGAGTATTTAACCAGTTAAATATACGACGTTTACATCAATCAACGTAAAAGACAACAATGTTTTCTTCAACAAGGATTTTTAGCACGTCTTATAAATCGTAGGAAAATGCAAGCTTTTCAACCATTCTAGTTCTCTCTCCTTTTTTTTTTTTTTACACAGGGTAAGGATCCCTAGCTTTATTGACCAGCTTTTACAAGTTAGGGGTTCCTAACTTTATTGACAAGCTAAGAGCTGTTACCTACATCAGCTCATTTGAAAGTATTTTTATTGTTATGATACATACAAGTAGGGAACAAGATGAAGTTGGAGCCATCTGTGGGTCAGAATTTTCATTTGATCAACTGACTTTATCTCGTTGACATCATAATGCTGTACGAACGTGTTCCAGACTCGAGTCATCTTGGGGCTAAATGATCTCAGATGAAGTGATGTTCTGGAGAAGGGTACAGCCAGAGTGAAGTTGCGTCTGGCTGCCCGTCTTGTGGTATGGAAGCTTGCTTCTCGCTGCCCTCGAAGTGGAGCCAAGTGTGGTACTTTGACAATGTTGGCCTTGTACATAACAGTAAGGCCACCCACATCCCTCCTGTGATGAAGGCTCTACTGAAATGACAGATCTCTCTCTCTCTCTCTCTCTCTCTCTCTCTCTCTCTCTCTCTCTCTCGGCCCTGTCTCTATTTCTTTTACCCTCTCTTTAATTACTTTCTCCTCTTTAATTCCTTTACTTCACTTTATAATGTTTTTTCCACCACTTCAATATATTTTTTGCTTGCTTCTCTCTACTACCGTTGCTCTAATTCTCTTAATCCTGTTTTTTAATCCGTTTGCAGGGCTTATTAACTCACTAGTTTTTAAATATATCTAAATTGTCTTCAGGGCAGCGAAGGCGTTTTAAAAACCAGTATCAAAGTGCCAGAAATACAGAGGTCATAAGTTGAAGGAGCCGAGGAGTATATGCATGAAATTTGCATTAAGTGCAAGCAGAATAAGGGGGTCGCAGAGAAGGGGATAGGAGGAAGAAGAGAAGGAAGGGGAGAGGGAGGGAGGGACAGAGGGAGGGGAGCTGAAGGGGAGCGAGAAAGAGAGTGAGGACGAAGAGAAAGGAAGGTGAGGTGGAGAGGGGACGAAACGGTGGAAGGGAGGAGGGAAGGGGTAAAAAGATGAGGGGGAGAGAAGAAGGGGAAGAGGATTGAAGAAGAAAAATAATGAAGGGTGGGGACGGAGAAGGAGAAGGAAAAAGGAGGCTGCGAAAGGTGAGAAGAGGAAGGGGGAGGGCAGAAGGGAGATAAAGTGGAAAAAAAAGAAGTGGGGAAGAGGGAGGGGGGAGAAGCGAACTGGGCCGAATTTTCTTTTCCACTTTCTTGGGCGGAGGAAATGTGCTTGGAAATCATGGTGGGACGGAAAATACGTGGAGATTTATCGTGATGGGGGAAGAGGTAATGGAGCGCCGCCTGGGATGGGACAGGGAAGTGAAGGGTGAGGGGGGGGGGCCCGTCTTGTTTGTCTGCCTTTCCTGTTTCCGTTGTGTGACTGTACTCTGTCTCATGTCTGTCTGTCTGTCCTGTCTATCTGTCTGTCCTGTCTATCTCTGTTTCAGTGACCCTTCTCCATCAGGTGACCAAGTCCTTTTCTGCTGTTATTTCATCCGTGTGCGCTGCAGTGGTAGGCTCCGGGAAGGACCTGTTTACACAGAGGGGTTTAGATCGTCTGTACCGACTGTTTTAGTTCATCAAGGAATTTTTCTTTGGGATATTACTTTAGTCACGAGTTTCCTTGTTCTTCTCAAAGAGAGAGAGATTTTCCAGAGAGCTTACACTTTGACATCTTCCAGAGAGCTTACACTTTGACATCTTCCAGAGAGCTTACACTTTGACATCTTTCAGAGAGCTTACACTTCGACACCTTCCAGAGAGCTTACACTTCGACACCTTCCAGAGAGCTTACACTTCGACACCTTCCAGAGAGCTTACACTTCGACACCTTCCAGAGAGCTTACACTTCGACACCTTCCAGAGAGCTTACACTTCGACACCTTTCAGAGACCTTATACTTCGACACCTTCCAGAGAGCTTACACTTCGACACCTTCCAGAGCTCCGGCACTGTGACAGGAGGAAAGGGCCACCCACTCCTCCGCTTCTGGAACAGGTAAGCAGAACCAAAGTAGAAAAGACAGATACAAACAAGAACACACCAATGATTTCCGGAATACCTAAGAGGAGAAAAAGAATGGCAAAGAGGGACGATCACAACGGGCACACATGTCAAACGGGGAGACCGAAAGTACTCTGTTGGGACGTAATAAATGCCATGCAAATAGAGATAAAATGCTGTGTTTCGCTGTATAGAATGGCAGGTGTTACCGGCAATTGTGGGAGAGAGAGAGAGAGAGAGAGAGAGAGAGAGAGAGAGAGAGAGAGAGAGAGAGAGAGAGAACCATACCACGGGTGGGGTTAGAACCCGCGATCAGAGAATTATAAAACTCCAGACCGACGTATTAGCCACTGGGCTAGCTAGCTAACCTTCCTATGGTGTATAAATATACCTAGTTGGATGAAACTTATTATAGCCAGCTGGCCCAGTGGGTAACGCGTCGGTCTGGAGTTTTATGACTCTCTGACCGCGGGTTCTAACCCCACCCGTGGTATGGTTTGTTTGCGATCGTGTCATTACGATTTCGTGAGTCAGAGTGTGAGTGTTGGTGCGAGGTGAACTTCGTTACGGTCTGTGTACAACTTTATGAAGACTTGCTCGCTCTCTACCCAGAGCGACAAGTAGTCTGTACCAAGTGTCTTTCAATCTTAATTGTGCATTTCGCTGTTTGCGGAGGAAGTAAAACTAATTAATAGAATAGGAACTACAGAAAAACAAGAAAATAAGCTTCAAGACATCAACAGTTAACAGGAAGAGTCAGTAAAATTACTATTGCATTTCAGTAACATCAGGTGCATTGTTATGAAAACTGGGGGGGGGAGATGAAGGCAGTAGACGGGGTGTTTACTGCAGCAACACAGGCTGCAAACTTTGACCAGGTGAAGGACCAAGCAGAAGGCACAGTACCAAGCAATTCTCCGGATGCGTACAACAGCGTCACCAGTATAGCCGAATAGGTAAAACTTGCCATTTTGGCTTAAATAACAACGCTCACCTTGCCGAACAAGGCAAGTTAAAATTTGTGTATGCATTAATTTTGCAAAAATCATTCTGAACTACCGAAAAAAAATATTTCATTGTGTTTATTATTAAATTATTGTAAACTTATTTAAAACATATTTAGCTGGATTAGGCTAAATTAAATTGCTCTTGTTATAATAAGGTTAAGTTTTCTAAGGTTCTTTTGGTAAAAAATTATTAATTTTTATATTAACATAAATGAAAAAAAATATCTTTAGAAAGGACTTAATTTTAAGTGAGTTCTAGCTAACTGACCAGTTTTACCTGTTCGGCACGACATATATATATATATATATATATATATATATATATATATATATATATATATATATATATATATAATATATATAAAAGATGGGGTAGTAGGGAAGTGGAATATTCAAATGGCTTCAGAAAGAAATCTAAATATTCTTCCTTGAAGTCTTTTATCCACTTCTCCGAGGCAATGGGTCCCACAATTGACACCAGAGGTGGACCCCATCCTATATATATATATATATATATATATATATATATATATAAATGAAACCACGAAACTAAGTGGTATTGAAACATTTACAAAACTGCGGCAGGCCAGGGCTCGACCCCACGACACATTGTCCCGCCTCAAGAGACAACGGACGCAGGAAGATAAGAAAACGACTGAAAAGGAAGAGAGAGCAGGACGTACGTACGTTGTGTTGTCTCTTGAGGCGGGACAATGTGTAGTGGGGTCGAGCCCTGGCCTGCCGCAGTTTTAATATATATATATAAAATATATATATATATATATATATATATATATATATATATATATATATATATATATATATATATGTCGTGCCGATTAGGTAAAACTTGCGATTTTGGCTTAAATAGCAACGCTCACCTTGCCATATAAGACAAGTGAAAATTTGTGTATGCAATAATTTCGCCAAAATCATTCTGAACATAACGAAAAAAATATATTTCATTGTGTTTGTTTATTATTAAATTAATGTTAACGTATCTAAAATATATTTAGTTGGGTTAGGCTAAATTAAATTGCGCTTGTTGTAATAAGGTTAGGTAGGTTTTCAAAGTTTCTCTTGGTATAAAATTATAAATTTTTACATTAACATAAATGAAAAAAATATATCTTTAAACGTATAAGAGAAAATTTTAGAAAGGACTTAATTTTAGATGAGTTCTTGCTAATTGACCAGTTTTACCTAATCGGCACGACATATATATATATATATATATATATATATATATATATATATATATATATATATATATATATATGCAGGACAACCACTGTGAAAAAATAGTGAAATTCCAAGCGCTTTCGTGACTTTTTACCTTTTCACATTATCAAGGCACTATATATGCCTTAAATGCCTTCCTGTTGATGTTTTATTTTTATAGATCTTTGATAATGTGAGAAGTCACGAAATCGCTTGGAATTTCACTATTTTTTCACAGTGGTTGTTCTGCATATTGTGATATCACCTGTTTACTGTGATTTTAGTGCATTTATATACATATATTGAAAACAACGTCTCTGGAGAATATTGTTTGTATAACTACTTTTGGTAAAATCTTAAAGTAATTATTTAAAAGAAGAACATTATGAAATTTGGTTTAGTGTCGTAGCTGCACATGACACACAGTCCTGTAGCAACACTTCCCCGCCACACTGTCCTCCAACACTGTCCTCCAACACTTGTCCTCCAACACTTGTCCTCCAACACTTGTCCTCCCACCAACAATCCATCTTACGCTCTGGGCTGACGAGCTGACTTGGATTCACCTCTCGCCCTCACTAATTCCAATCATTACTCCGATATACTTTTATTAGTGTGGGCTTCTGACCTTCATCCATCCAAGAAAGCACGTAAATGACCCAGGTTCGACTCCCAAGCGAGGAGCGACGAATGGGCAAGTTTCCTTGTACCCTCACTGCGCCTGCCCACCCTCCAGTAGGTACCTAGAGGTTAGGCGACTGTTGTGGGTCACGTCATTGGGGAAAGTTCAGGAGTAAATATAATTAGGTACATAAATACGGTTACACAAATTATCATACATAGTAACATATGCAGAACAAACTATATGGGGACGGAAATTCTTAGCTCTAGATCTTTCGTACTCTCATGCGTCGTCAGGAGCTATGTAATGTTGCAAGACAGCAACAGATAGGAATGGATGTTCTCAGTGGTAACCCATGTCACACTCTGCGACATGGGTTACCACTGATATCTTCTGCCTTGCTTTAGAGATCTTCCCATCCTGTTTGTTGCCTTCTTGCAACATTGCATAGCTCCTGATGACGCACGAGAGTGCGAAAGATCTAGAGCTAAAAATTCCCATCGCCATGTGGCTTGTTCTGCCTTGTTAAGATCGTCTGGTTGCGAATGCTTTGTATAGTAACATATGTTTAAATTACCTAGGATAACCCCTAAACAAGTCAAAGTGACTTATTTCCATTGGAGGAGAAACTAATTGTGAAACTGAAAGACTACGAGTGTTGTGGCAAACAATTACACACACACACACACACACACACACACACACACGGCGGCATCCCATACAGCTCCTTTTAAGTTCTGCAAGTTCTGCCTCTGGTAGGAGGAGAACCACGGGGAAAAACAGCTTTGCCAACCACCCACTTACACCCCTGCCACCCACTTACACCCCTGCCACCCACTTACACCCCTGCCACCCACTTACACCCCTGCCACCCACTTACACCCCTGCCACCCACTTACACCCCTGCCACCCACTTACACCCCTGCTCTCCCCATCCAACATCTCAAAAACATACTCGTACTTCCATCTAACTGCCCACCCCCACCCACTCTTCTATCCACCCGGCCGCCCACCACTCACTTGCCCTTCCAACCACCCATCAGACACCCGCCTTTCCAACCACCCGCCCGCCCACCCATCTCATTCGGGTTGGCGGGGTGATCCATCGCCAAATAATGGATCAGGCACAGTTTTATGGTTGGCGGCTAGATTGAGAGCGCCTCCCTGGGTGCCAGGAGGTGGAGGAGGAGGAGGAGGAGAAGAGGAGGAGGTGGAGGAAGAGAAGACAGAGGAAGATAAGAAATGACTGAAAAGGAAGAGAGAGGAAGAAGAGAGTAGGAGACTGCAGAAGAGGAAGATACTGAGGAAGAGGAGGAGATAGTGAAGAACGAGATCGAAGGGGAAGGGGACGGCCTGGCAGTTTAAAAATGTTGTGAAGAGGGTAGGAGGGAAGGGGAAGGAGGGAAGGGGAAGGAGGGAAGGGGCAGAAGGGGGGTAAGATATACCACACTCTCTCTGGTATCTCTCCCCAGCAAACTGGGACCAACACTAAATTTCTCTCCTTGGCGCTGCTGCAAATCCTGCTGGGACAGCTCGGATCAGAAACGAAGACCTGGAGGCTCTCTCCCCATCCTCCAAGGCCTCTTGCTCAACCGCAGAAAAAAAGACGCCTGTAATTTCACAATACCTTATATAATATATATATATATAGCATTTATTGACTAGCCTTTTGTTGTGGTTGTATTCTGATTGTTAGGAGAGAAAGGTAAATATTTGACGCGTGTCTCAAGTGTTGATCCTTTGACTTTGACCTCATGTAGGCTTACCAGTCCGCCCTAGACACACATGGGTATATATTTTTGTTAGTGGGTTTGGGTTTGATAAAGACGGGCTTAGTAGGGACCAGTAAGCCTGCTGCAGTGTTCCTCCTCTCTTGTGTTCTTATATAGACAGGGTCTATGACTCTATGTTGAATCTTCGACCGACGAAGACTGAATTATCCAGCTATCGCTGTTCCTGTCTAGATTATTATAATCATAATTAACCGGTAAACCCACAAGGGTTTTCCATCGCTGCATTCCTGTCTAGAGAGGTAAGACTAGAAGAGTACCCATAAAGGTTCTCTCCATGCCCTCTCTCCCTCCGGCCACACACCCGACATGAAAAGTGGTCGAAAAGAAATTATGTCTAATTACGATGGCTTGCATTATCGGCATGATGAATAAGACACATGTGCAACACATGCGAATCTTCATTGCCGAAAGTTTTCGCCTGCACAGCAGGCTTCTTCAGTCGAATATAATAATAGAAACAGTAGACATAGGAGGAGTTTTGAGGTGATCAGTCAGCCTTCGAAGTGAAACTATTTTAAACCTTTTTTTTCCCAGATAATTATTACTATACTATTTTATTAATTTCATTGCTATTATAATGAATATCATTATTAGTAGCATTATACTATAAGCCCCTACTGACTTAGCGCTTTCCAGTGAAGGTGGGGGATTCCAATTACCACAGAGAGGGCTAACAATGCTCGCAATAATTTGTCCTGGAATTGGAGGGGTAACGAGCTGGAATAGGGAGCTACTCCCTGTCATGCTAATTAGCCCATTAGTTTCCTGATCTCCCGATTGATTGCTCCAATTTGCGTTACAGTTATTTTAATCTGCGACCGTTATTCTATCGTCATCAATCAGCGGGTTTATTTTGGTTTAAATCCTATCGACTACACGAGGATGATTTGGGCTGGTTGTAACCTGGATATGTGGATATGTTAATTCACAAAATAGAGGTTGCTGGGTTAGGAATTTTCTTCTTGTTCGCTGAAACGTGATTGACACTGTAGACGACGTTTCGCTCCATTCTGGACCATTATCAAGTGACTTGTAAATTAATAAGGGTCCAGAACGGACCGAAACGACGCCTACAGTTTCCTCTCCCAAATTTGGGCTACTTTTAGCTTGAAACAAGGAAGCGGGATTCCAATGGTGTCTTTGTCACAATCACATGTAAATCTTTGTCGCAGCGCAGAAACGTGCCAACACGCTCTTTCAGAGAGCAATCTTTAATCAAATTATTTTATCCAGATATGAAAGCGTAAAATTTTAGTGTCACAGCATTTCACTCAAGGAGAACTTGGTAAAGAGAAACGTTGTACATTACATATTATACGCTGTTTTGTGTATGTATCGTCAGCGTATTGGCTCGTTGTCTCTACTACCCGCGAGATATTGCGAGGTTATATACACCGAGAGGAGAATATCTGTCAGTGTATATACACTGAGAGTTTTCCTTAATCCCTGTCTTAGGAATTAAAGTATTCTTGACTGGAGGTGTAAAGATGACACGTAGTTAACATTCGTGGTAGTTTTTAAAACATAAAAAAAAAAAAAAGTAGATATGAAAACTGAATGGTATGTTGATACCATATAATAAGTTGACAGGTCCTTCTCAAACCCAACCCATCTCACCAGTTATACTATTACTACTACTGGTACTACTACTACTACCCTCCTGGCTTTCCACCGGACTAGTAGAAATGACCCAAAATGGATGAATAATAGGCTTAAGTATCTTTTAGGGCAGAAGAAAGGAATTTATAGGCGCATAAAAAGAGGTGAGGGTCATCTTATAAATCAGTATACTGACATTAAGAGGGACGTTAAAAAGGGAATAAGAAAAGCTAAACGGGACTATGAAATTAAAGTTGCTAGGGATTCAAAAACTAACCCAAAAAGTTTTTTCCAGGTTTATAGAACAAAAGTTAGGGATAAGATAGGTCCCCTTAAAAATAACTCTGGGCATCTTACTGACAAGGAGAATGATATGTGCTCTATTTTTAATAATTATTTTCTCTCGGTTTTTACACAGGAAGACATTAATAATATCCCAGTAATTAATTTTTATAAATTAGACACATATGCAACATTTGGGTATTTTTATTGAGGAAACGTTTCGCCACACAGTGGCTTCATCAGTCCAATACAAAGTAGAAAGAACATAAGAAAGGAGGAACACTGCAGGAGGCCTGTTGGCCCATACTAGGCAGGTCCTTCACAATCCATTCCACTAACAGAATAATTGCCCAACCTAATTTTCAATTCTACCCAAGAAATAAGCTTTGCAGATTCTATTAACTCAAGTGCGAGTCCCACTCAAATCCAACCCCTCTCACTCATGTATTTATCCAACCTAAATTTGAAACTACCCAAGGTCCTAGCTTCAATGACCCTACTAGGCAGACTGTTCCACTCATCAACTACCCTATTTCCATAAGAACATAAGAAAGGAGGAACACTGCAGCAGGCCTGTTGGCCCATACTAGGCAGGTCCTTCACAATCCATTCCACTAACAGAATAATTGCCCAACCTAATTTTCAATTCTACCCAAGAAATAAGCATTGCAGATTCTATTAACTCAAGTGCGAGTCCCACTCAAATCCAACCCCTCTCACTCATGAATTTATCCAACCTAAATTTGAAACTACCCAAGGTCCTAGCTTCAATAACCCTACTAGGCAGACTGTTCCACTCATAAGAACATAAGAACATAAGAAAGGAGGAACACTGCAGCAGGCCTGTTGGCCCATACTAGGCAGGTCCTTCACAATCCATCCCACTAACAGAATAATGCCCAACCCAATTTTCAATTCTACCCAAGAAATAAGCATTGCAGATTCTATTAACTCAAGTGAGTCCCACTCAAATCCAACCCCTCTCACTCATGAATTTATCCAACCTAAATTTGAAACTACCCAAGGTCATAGCTTCAATGACCCTACTAGGCAGACTGTTCCACTCATCAACTACCCTATTTCCAAACCAATATTTTCCTATATCCTTTCTAAATCTAAACTTATCCAATTTGAATCCATTATTGCGGGTTCTCTCTTGGAGAGATATCCTCAAGACCTTATTTATATCCCCCTTATTAATACCCATCTTCCACTTATATTCTTCGTCTTACAAGTGAATGTAATTTAAGGGTCTTCAATCTTTCTTCATACGGAAGATTTCTAATGCTATGAATTAACTTTGTCATTCGTCGCTGAATGTTTTCTAACGAATTTATATCCATTCTGTAAAATGGAGACCAGAACTGAGCTGCATAATCTAGGTGAGGCCTTACTAATGATGTATAAAGCTGTAATATAACCGCTGGACTTCTGTTGCTTACACTTCTTGATATAAATCCCAGTAATCTATTTGCTTTATTTCTTACGCTTAGGCATTGCTGACTTGGTTTGAGGTTGCTGCTTACCATAAGCTGGTAGGTGCTAGGGTTATGAACATTCCCGAGCTTTAGAACTTTGCATTTATCTACATTGAACTGCATCTGCCATTTTTCTGACCAGGAATTGAGTTCCATTTTGCATTCCTTAAGAACCCTTTTTGCAAGGGTTCTTAAGGAATGCAAAATGGAACTCTGTGAACCAATATCTAACATTTTTAATTTATCTCTTCAAACAGGTGTAGTGTCTGATATGTGGAAGATAGCTAATGTAATTCCTATTTTTAAAGCAGGGGACAAGTCACTACCGTCAAACTACCGCCCAATAAGCCTGACCTCAATTGTAGGCAAATTACTAGAGTCAATTATAGCTGATATTATTAGAAGCCATCTAGATAACCATAATTTGATTAATGATACCCAGCATGGATTCACGAGGGGCCGTTCCTGCCTATCTAATTTATTAACCTTCTTCAGTAAAGCTTTTGAGGCTGTTGATCACGATAAAGAATTCGATATTGTATATTTAGACTTTAGTAAGGCTTTTGATAGAGTACCGCACCAGAGACAGTTAAAGAAAGTGGCAGCTCATGGCATTGGGGAAAAGTGCTGTCATGGATCGAGTCATGGCTCACCAATAGGAAGCAGAG
>WNWK01011205.1:0-5000 GCA_009830355.1 Cherax destructor
ATCAAAAATTATTGAATAAAAAAACTTACAGTATTATATATAAAAAGAAAATATATTGCCGTTGTTAATTATATCCATAAACACCGAGTTTTAACTAGGAAACAGACAGTGGTTCCAGCGAGCTGTGTGTCGGGACCTGAGGAGACTATCAGCCTTGTGAACTTTAATTATAGACTGTATTTAGTGCTGGTATGAAGTAGGCGAGAGAGAAGCCAAACATAACAAGAAGGAACGATAAAGGGGACTTCAGGCAAGTAGGAAAGCTGGAAGGAAGAAGAAAAAGAGTAAGGAAAAAGGGATCAAAGGTAGGAAAGAAAGGGAGGAAGAAAGGAGGAAAAAAGTTAATGACCCAGGAAGGCAAGGAAAAAAGGAGAAAGCGAGGAAAAAAGGCAAGACAAAAAATCAGGGGGAAAAGGGAAAAAATGAAAGGAAAAAAGCAGAAAGGAAGAAAGGAGTAAGGAATGTGAAAAAGAGAACTAGACTAGGAGAACATAGACTTTCTGATTGTTGTTTAAAAACATTAGTGAGATGGGGTGAGGCTTTGCCTTTGTGATTGTCAACGTGGCTTTGTGTTTGATGTTGGGGGTATACGCCCCTTCCCCTCTTTTTTTGGCTCTGTGTTTTATGTATGTGGGTACGTGTGCGCGTGTTAGTTACCATTTTGTCCTAGGCACATGTCGATTGACACTAGGCGTAGGTGTGTGTGTGTTTTTTAGGTGCGTGTGTGTGTAGGTGCGTGTGTGTAGGTGCGGTGTGGGTTTTAGGTGTGTGTGTTTTAGGTGGGTGTGTGTAGGTGTGTGTTTGTGTGTGTTTAGTTATCATTTTGCCCTAGGCACATGTCGATTAGACACTAGGCGTAGGTGTGTGTGTGTGTGTAGGTGCGTGTGTGTGTAGGTGCGTGTTTTAGGTGCGTGTGTAGGTGTGTGTGTGGGTTTTGTGTGTGTGTAGGTGGGTGTGTGTAGGGGTGTGTGTAGGTGTGTGTGTGGTGTGTGTGTGTGGTGTGTGTGTGTAGGTGTGTGTGAGGTGTTTGTGTGTGTGTGTGTGGGTGTGTGTGTGTGTGTGTTTGTGTAGGTGTGTGTGTGTGTAGGGTGTGTGTGTAGGTGTGTGTGTTTTAGGTGTGCGTGTATGGGTGTGTGTGTGTTTTTATGTGTGTGTGTGTATGTGTGTGTGTATGTGTGTGTATGTGTGTGTGTATGTGTGTGTATGTGTGTGTGTATGTGTGTGTGTGTATTTGTGTGTGTATGTGTGTGTATGTGTGTGTGTGTGTGTGTGTGTGGAGCTTTCAGTTAGCTAATTTGATCTATTTATGTTGTATGTTTGAAAAAACCTTTTAAAAAATTTAGCTTCTGTGTGAAAGTGATGCTATAGATTATTTTTATAATAGGTAAGAAAAAAACTCAACCCCTCCATCCACTAGTTAGGAAATTATCCTTCGTCATTTGCTGGTGGTGAAAAGATACTCTAAAGAACTTTTCTTAATTCCAATCCCCCTTTTCAGTCACTGTCTACTTGGTCAGTGCCCCTGATTAATTCTATGATGTTATAATATCTCCCTATAGAATTCCTATCAAAATGATGTAAGGCTATATTCCATATATTCTCTCCTCAGTCATATCTTTCAGCTTTGACGCATCTCTATGATCTATCTCAAGCCCCTTTTTGTGTTTAAAAAGATGAAACTGGCCGTGAGTGCACATACTTAGCTATGTATACTCAATTTCCAGCTTTTTTACCTAATAGAACACACGCTCCTGTACCAACCCTTGTTTTTGCTTACCCACCTCCCCCTCACATATCCGGGGCAACGATCGAGGTTTAGTTTAGTCACCCAGGTTTAAAAAACCCATATATATATATATATATATATATATATATATATATATATATATATATATATACATACATAATTATGTTTTTGGGCCATTTTGGGGCATACGCCGTTGCCCATATCGTATTTATGTGAGCCTCGGTGATAGGTTTGGGTATTACCCGGATCCTGCTTCCTTTACGACTCTCATTTTGGGTACGAAACTACTGGTTTCATTTCTCCTTCTCTCGGTCTCATCACTTTGCACATTTCCGAGCTGAACTATGTTATCCGCAGGATCATTATTGCAGCATTTCATAACATAGTTCAGTTTTTGAAAATCTTCTACCCCTTTTTTTTTTTTTTAAATTTTCGTTTTTTCCCCGCATCGTCGTCACCATGAGTCGTCGGGGCAGAACCTTCGGAGAAACCTACTTGTTATATTGCCCTTTTGAGTAACCCTTCCCTGTTGAGTCCTTCCTTGATACCCCGTTTTTACAATTTTGTAATTGATCGTGTGGTATTGTGTACAATATTTAGATGGCTGAGGAGCAAGGAGTCTATTTATTCCAGCCCTCCCGACTTTTTTTTGAATCCGATCATAGAACCTTTCTACGTTGGAAAGGGGTTCTGTGTTAGTATTCTCGGGAACCTCATATTGTTGATCACTGGTAGTGCAGAACATAACCTTTTTTTTATGGGATTCCCTTAAGCTGCAGGTAGAGCTTCACGGGTAGTGCTTTATCAAGGGGAAAATTGATAAAGAAGAGATTCATCAAGCAAATTTTATCAGGGTGAGTAACCCCCGTCCACGTTGCTCGAAACATCGCCCGTTTTTTCAAATTTCGTGAAATTTAGTGTCTTATCGTCCACATTAGTCTGAAAAAGGCCCCTAAATAAATAGGTTGATGAATAAGACCCCGGCAGCACCCCGGGGTATCTTCTTCATTAAAGACACTAAGGTGTTGAACATATGTTTGCTATCTTTACTAATATATAAAGAGAGAGAGAGAGATAGAGAGATATGAAAAATTTTTCCCATCATAAACATAGTGGCCTTTAATAGTTTCCATAATTCACCTGAACTCATCACTTTAACGTCGAGATGAACTAGATAAAAATTCCCCCATAAAAAATGAGAAGGGGATGTGATGTCATTATGGAATCATGCCTCTATTCAATGATATATGAGCATGCATCTTTTTATGTATACGATGATAAAAAAGCATGAAACTCTTCTGTATAGTATGATGCATAACTTTTCTGTATATGACAATATATATATATATATATATATATATATATATATATATATAAAATATATATATATATATATATATATATATATATATATATATATATATATATATATATATATATATATATATATATTTACGTGATGATGTGTTTCCACGGATCTCTTTAGGTATATGATGATATATGGGGCATGTCTTTTTTCCCTATATAGAGATATGAGAATTCATCTTTCCATATGTTGCGTTGTAAGACTGTCTCTCCTCCATAGATTACATTAGGGATAATACATCTCTTTCATATAATATTTAATGAGAATGTTTTCCCATATCATCGATAAATTCTAAGAATAAATCGTTGTAAGGAGTGTGTAGGTTTTTTTCCTCTGCTTCAGTAGATGTGCAGGAGGAATAGGTGCAGTAGGAGGAGGGAGAATTGGAAGAAGAGAGGGGAGATGGTTTAAAAAGGGAGGGGGGAAGAGGGGGAAGACAAGAGGAGGAAGAACAAGGGGAGGAGAACTGGAAAAGAGGGCGTGCGAGGGTGAAGCATAAAGCGGATTTTTCCTGTTCGGGCCGAATGCTATCCCTCCCTCCCCCCCCCTTCCCCTCCCCCCCCCTTCCCCTCCATTCCTCCCTCTTTTTCACCCTTCCTCCCTTATTCTATTTCTCCTTCGCCCCCTTCCCTTTTCCCTTATTTAGAAAGTCTGCCAACCAGACAGAGAGCCTGCTAGACAGTATACCAGCCAGAAACCCATCCATTACGCTAGTAAGCCATCTAGCAAGTCAATCAGTCAACAGAAAAGCCAATCCGCTGTTGCTCAGCTAGAAACCAAATCTGTCAGCCAGCCAGGTTGACCACTTGGCGGGGCCAACGCTTAGCCAATTGGCTGGTTGGCAAAAATAAAAACGATCAGAGACCCAAAAGCATTGCAGCCAACTAGCTGGGGCTAACTTCCTAGTGAGTCTTCTAACTACATACTCCAACACCCCCAACATCAACTACAAAAATATTTTATTCATCCCTGACACACACCCACAACACACCACAGCACACACCCCAACACCCCCCACAACACACACCCCAACACACCCACAACACACACCCCAACACACCCACAACACACACCCCAACATACCCACAACACCCCCCCAACACACACACAACACACCCCAACATACCTACAACACACCCCAACACACCCACAACACACCCACAACACACCCCCAACACACCCCAACACACCAAAAACACCCCCAACACACCCACAACACACCCACAACTTCCAAAACTGTTCCATTATTTCATGGAAATATTCTTCTGACAAGTTGATTAATTGGGGACACAAGAGCAACACCTGGGTATCGTTATTTTTAAGATATTTTTCCCAATAGTTGCTTTTTTCAATTCATAAGGAATTAAGTACGGAAGATGATAACGTCCTCAGATTATAGAAAACCCATTTTTAACGTTTTCTCATTTTTAAACACAAATTTGGGAGAAATGTCTTCAAAATAAAGACGTCCAGGTGTTGCACATGTGCCTTTCTCTTCAACCCCAAAAATGCTTAAATATATTTCCCCCAATAAACTTTCCAATACACCGCCTTTTTCCCCATCACTCCAACAACCAACAAAAAACATTAAAACCCCCTCAACATGCAAACCCCTTCCACATCATTTAAACACCCCCAACATACTTTCAATACATACAACAAAATTCCCAGCATCCCCAGACCACCCCATCACACCCCAACACTACTTCTCCCGTTATATTTCATCACACCCCACCATGCTCAAACATATGAAATTTTCCCCAACACCCCCACCTATTTTCCCCGTGACGGTGCTGTAGGACCACAACGAAGAGAGGAGGCACCGGGTAGCACCCGGGAGGCCCGGGCCCCAGACTCTATACCTCCGAAGGGGCACTTTTTGGGAGT